>JAJMGF010000057.1:0-44077 GCA_030568495.1 Suhomyces chickasaworum
AAAAGCCGTCTGATTGGCCGGGGAGCGCCACTGGGGGTGTGCAGCAGTGCCGCGGCCCGGTGGTGCGAGTGCGAGCTGCACCGTGGTGCGGGCGGGCGGGCGGCGGGCGGAAGAAGGTCGGGGGACGGCTGTTTGGGCCGGAGGGAGTGGCGGGACGGCGCTGGTTTTTGGACAGGCGCGAGAGCAGGCGGCGACATGGGGGACAAGCAAGTTAGGCGGGGCCTTTTCCGCCGGGAACGAAGGTTTCTGGGACGGATTGTGGTGGGATGTGTACCGTCATGCATGCATAGTGTAAATCCGGCACCTAAATCCGGCATTCCAAGGGTTAGGAGCCACACTTATATCAGGATTACTTTTTGACGTATCGAATATTCCGCGAAGGATCTGTACCCTTCCTTCGGGAAGGGAACTAATTAATAAAATTCATATACCATACAATATCTCATATTAAAGTTATACCCCCAGCTACAAAAATTGGATGTAAGATAGATTAACATCATTATCGGGTATTCTTAATTGTCACCTACTTAGCAGAATTCCGAAGGAGTTCAGAATCATATAATCAAGTTTGAAATTCAGATCATGTTAGAAGTAGAAGCACTCCAACTTTAGAGATAATACAAGAGCATTTATTATAAGTTATTCAACATATTTCAGTATTGAAAGCTGGATGAAGAATTCCAATACATTTGAGTAAATGACTCGCTTAAAGTAGCCTTTGTAATGGACAAAGAATCCAAATCAACGCGTGCGATGCTCAATGTGGTGGAATCGAAACTTGCATCTGAAGACTGAGCATGGGAACTCAAGAAGTCATTAGTGCTGCTTGTAACTGCAGGCATAGATGTTTTGGTTGATGTTGGTCTGGCTTTGAACAATGCCTTCATTCTTGTTGCTGGTACTTCAACCCAAACGGTTGCAGTTCTTCCATAAACAGCAAAGTAGGTCTTTGTGGTGGTGTAAGCACCATTCCAAGTTGTAGTCAATGTCACCGTTGGGGTTGGGATATCCACAATAACAGTAGGTTTACCACCGTTAGGAGCTGGTTGAGTTCTTGTACGAGTAAAAGTATTTCCCCAAGTCTTGGTTACAGTTATTCCTTGAACTGGTACTTCAATAATCACTGATGCAGTTCCTCCGTAGTCAGCAGGAACGGTTCTTGTGGCGGTGGTTGAGCCAGTCCAAGCTCTAGTAACGGTGACAGTAGGTGTTGGGACATCAACAATCACAGTGTTTGTTCCACCCCAAGGTGCGGTTATTGTGAAGGTAGTAGCAAAGTCACCTCCCCATGTTTCAGTCAAAGTAACTTCAGGAGTTGGAACGTCAACGATGACGGTATCCTTTCCCCCATCTTCGCCAGGAATAGTAATGGTAGTAGTGAACAGTCCTTGCCATGTTTCAGTTATGGTAATTTGAGGTGTAGGGACATCAATAATCACGGTTTTTGTTCCATCATCACCAGGAATAGTCAAGGTGGTGGTAAAGTCTCCTCCCCAAGTTTCAGTGAATGTGACAGCAGGTGATGGAACATCAATAATGACAGTGTTTGGTTGACCATTGTCACCTGGAATAGTAAAAGTGGTAGTGTAATCTCCTCCCCAAGTTTGGGTAACGGTAACATCAACCTTTGGAACTCCAATAATAACGGTTCCTGTTCCTTGTTCTTTAGTAAATGGCAATGTTCTTGAACTTGTAATACTTCCACCAATTGTTGTAGTGACGAATTTGAATGGATTTCCAAGTGATCTTTGTGAATACTTCTTATCGGCATAAGTGAATGACCTTTTGTTACTAAGTGGTTTGCCATCCGAACATTGATAATTTTCCTCGTATTCGAATGGTTTATACAAGATTGTAAATTTGGAATTAACTTGTACAAATGGACGGTAACCAGAAGGAACTTTACCAAAACTTACCTGCAATTTATTACCAACACATTGAGCAGTGTATTGCAAATTGACATAAGATTGGATTGCTATCCAAGGTGAGAGATCATTAGACATACCCACAACTAATGAATCACAATCAAGAGCAGTAGGCAGGTTTACTGTGATTTGACCTTTAGCAGTGCCTCCTTCAGGACATCTGTCTGTACCAAGAACGAAACTTTGGAAAATATTTGCTTGTCTAAAAGGCCAGGCCACAGCAAATATGACTGGCCAAGGACCAGCCATAGGTGTGGCTATCGATGCAACACTAAATGGTTTAGAACCTTCGTAAAATGTAATGATGTTATATCCAGGTCGCATATGTTTAGTGGCTTCAATATCCACAGGCAGAGCTGATCTTCCAGGAGTAATAAAAATTGGAAGGTTAGTTTCACCACTAACCATATCAACATTGTTGATAGTTTCAGCAACCGAACATTTTAAGTAAGAATTGGCATTACTGAGTTCACCCATTTTAAAAAAGCATGTGGCATATGCGACACCTTCAGCACTTAAAGCAAACCGTATTATCTTGCAAACGAACGTATGGCATGGTTAGAGTGAATGTATCACCATATTGTACATTCTCTTTACTCAAGGTCCAGGCAATCGCGTATGTTTCGAAATAATCTTTGGTATAGATAAGCTTAGTAAACACATCAGTAACGTCTTTCCCCAAGACAGAGCTTCCAAGGAAAGAAAGACATAGAAGATTTGAAAACTTCATTTAAATGTTTAATTAATTTTTAAATTCATGGAAAATAAGGACCCAAGTACTCTACTTTTTATATCGGCTGTAGTTATCGTAGTTATGTTCTAGCATCAAAAATATTTTCAATAACATGGTAGACCTTGAGATAAAATTGTGTGATTAACTTGTAGGTTCCATTCTAATATTATTCATGATGCCTTGATTTAAACCCCTTTGGATAGTGTTCTGTTCATAGTATTCATTATGAGACAACGTCGTGAATGTTTTCAATGTGTTGATGTTTTCTTGATTCTCGGATTTAGTTTATATGACCCATGTTTCACCATTTATTTTTGAAGATAATGTTCTCTAAATTTCTTGGTTTTCAATACGTCAAATTGTTGATGATCTCTAGAGCAGATCAAAGTTTGAAGTTACAACTGCACCTTTGTAAGTATTAGGGTGTTAAGATTCATTATAGTAAGAATCCAATAATAGTTCTACCATATGATCCATTGACACAGTATTAATCATTCTTCTTCTTCGTTTTTGTCAGCTGATAGAAGGATAAGTGGCACAATTCAAGATTCTTCTGTATCCAAGTGGTTACAAAGAAATCTCAAGTTAAAATTCATTCAATCAATGTGATACTAAAATGTTCTTAAAGCTTCTACCACATACCTTCAAGAAGCTGAAGTATAATAACAATCACTGAGTGCTTTAGCTAGTGTAGCAAACATGATCCTTAGCTATTTCCGAACCAGCCTCATGAAAAATGACGTATGAAATGAGCCAATGTGCCAAATGAGACAAAGTATTATTTGTGTAACGAAGTGGAATGAGATTAGGTATTAATCTTACGTAATGGGTTTACGTGAGGAGCAGCTAACACTGTTAGCTGACAAGATAACATCAGGAGATAAAGTCAGGAGATAATAGCCCCTGAGTTATCAAGGATGGAGAGAGATCAGAAGAAAGAAAGGAAGGGATCATCACAAGTCTAAGAAGGACTTATCTAATATATGATTAAGTATAAGTCAGAATGTTACAAAAAGGAGATCAGTAACAGCTTTAGTTCAAGAAGACTGTTTTAGTTACTGGATCTAAGTTATACGAAGATATTATTGTAAGACGTTTCCACAACTACATCATAAGCTACTGCCAGTGAGATAGTATTACTAAGGACTTATTAATACTATAACCCGTATCTAAATCAAATCTGTTACAATTTGAGATCAAGTATACAAAAACCTTGAAAGATGCGATGATACTTCATTATACAAATTGTATTAATCCGAAAGATTTCATTTTACTAAATTTTGTATGGTATTCCGTATTCAAGCTGAACAACGAAGTGAGGTATAATCTAGATGGTCTTTGGATTGATTGAATCTAATTTATTTTAATCAAAACACAAATTGTGCTTTCAAGGATCTTTCTCGTGTATGTTATTGTCAAGATTATAGAACTTCCTTTTCCCTGAATAACATTTTTTTTTGGCTATAATACAATGGAAGATATGAAGCAGCCTAAACCGATTGAATAATAATTATAAAAGTGTAAGAAAGTGATACAAAGTTAATGCAATTGCAGAATAATTTGAGCACAGATTAATACTTGCTTTGCCTTATGATCAAGAGATTCTAAGAGTCCTGATAGCTGTATTTTTAATCGTTTAAAGCGTATTAGATAAAATTAAGAAACTGTGCTACTTGATCTTTACTTTCAACATTCATGGATGTTGAATTATATTAAAGTATTACATTTTTATCAGAATTAAGTCTTGCAATTCAATAACATTCATGATGACAAAAACCGACAAGAGTATTCCATAGAAATGAACGTCTATTTCTCTTATTCAACTAATTGGTTATAATTTTTTATTAGGGTATCGATCTTTATGCATGAATTCCAAATTAATGGACTAATTTTTGAAATACCGACAACGCATAAATGTAACTTGAGTAATCTTGGCGAAATATTCGATTTACGAGTATCACCGAGGGTTCATTCTGGAAACACCATTTTTTCGAAACGTAGAATAGATACTATAATTTGTCAAAATTACTTGTACTTGCCTCTGTTTCAGACCGTTGACCTATAAATCTCATTCGAGCTATTATATCGCTGCTGTTGACTCAAAATAAGCGCTTCTTTCTAATTCTGATAACTTTAGAACCAATTGGGGGTGTTAAAGCAGTTTCAAGGCAAATTTTCAGGTATTTCTTCTTTTCCAGAGCAACTACAGTTTCATTTTTGAACAAGTTCTATTCAATGATTTTATGAAAAGAACAAAGGCATCAGAGGAAGCTGTGAAATCAAGTAAGGAGCACATTCAGCTCTCTACATTTTTTATGACGTGTCAAAAATTCGTTAAAATTTCAAAGTGTGTAGAGCAATCAAAGCTTCAATCCATGACACAACTAGTCGTCAAGATCCAAGGTTCCTTATCGTAGAGAAAATATCCCTTCAACATAATGAAGAATTATTAAAATGTACTAAAAAGACCTAATTGTAGGCTTTGTGTGAACGGAATCAAGAAAACGTTGGAAGAAGATGCTCAACAAAAGCATTGGTGGAGATCCTTGACAATAGCTGAATGTACCATTATTTGGAAACTCAGTGCTAATTCAGATGCTTTTCGGATGTATTTCCCCCTTATTCTTTCAAGAAAGTGGCCGATTCAGTTAAATAAGTGATTAAGTGATGCTTCTAGTGACTGGTGATTATTGCTTGTGGAAGTCTTGCAAAAATAACCGGTATTTTGACATATCTTTTCTTCTAATAGTGGAAGATAGAATAACATTATTACAACAACCTTGTGGCTTCATTATACGATAGGGATTAGCTAGTCAGGCGTATCTTGTACCTTTTGTACTGCTGGAGTTGGAATCTCACAATACCTTTAAAGTTTTCAGGCTATTATTAATCTCTTATGTTGGTTAAAGTGTGGCTTATTCTATAGCTCAGTGGAACCATTTCAATCCAACCAAAGTCTTTAGACGTATCGAATTCACAGCAAGACTTCTAACAAATATATTGATATAAATTCTCGATAACTGTATCTATTCCATCTGTTCTAAATCTGCTCTGAGTTTGTTCGAATGGTGTTCTTGTTTTGTTCTATGGTGTCTTCACTCCAAGTCCACAACCAATCTATTGAATTTAGATGTAAAATTTCCAATTGATTTGAAGAAAAGGACAACATTCTCCAAAAATCTTCTTCATGTCTTCATGTCTTTCTAATAGAAATAACTATCTCTTTTTATCAGATGGACAGAAACGTACTTCTTATTCTAGAAAACATCGATGGTGACAATACTGCATATTGTGTATTCACAAATGATTACAACCTCAACCAAGAAGCAGAACACTCCAGCACAGGAATTTCGTAAAATTTATACAATCAGTCAAGACCACAGTTTCTTTCCCCGAAAACTAAAGCCTCTCCCTTCTCTCATGAAAATTTCATTTCGGAATATCAGGATTTCACTTGAACAGAGAGCTAATCCCAAACAAGTTTCTACTTCGAAGATTAGTATATGTGTCCTTTGGTGAACGAATTCAAAACTAAAGCTTGTTGAACTGTCAATTGAATGGAAGATGCACAGGAAGAGTTGTTTTCCACTTTAATCATATCAATTAAACAGAAACCAGTCCAGTTTGAAGAATAAGGAACTTAAGAAATATTCAAGACCACCAATCTGGATGAAGTGGATGAAATTTTAAAGTAAACGTTTTGTTTTCGTGTTATTCTCAAAGGCTAAATGGTCTGATTTTAGTACAAGGGACTATCCTACTCTTCAGCTTGATTTTCAAAACAGTATGGTTACATTTCTTGAAAATTTATTAGTCGAAACTTTACAAGGTGAATTGCAATTATCTTTCAACAAGCAGGTCTAGAGCTTTTCAATCATGCTAGGATATCACAAGACGTTCTCCTTCCTTATTGAATAGAAATATGATGAAGGTGTATCTGAGGTATTGATCAAATATCACCAAACCAAGGAATCTTGCTAGCATTCTCAGCCTATAAGATTTCAAGTGTTTATGTTATGACCAGTCCCACCCTTTAATACTTTCACAAAATATCCACACCTATCAAAACCAATTGATAAAACCAGACTGTTGATCTTAACAAAGTATCTCTTTTCATAAAAATTGACTAAACAAAAAGTTAAATGACAGGTTTACACCAAGCATTCTTGTTTAATTTTAAAGAGTATTGAAGATTGAACTAGCATTTTTAGGATTGATACAGTGAAACCCTGAAGGACAAGTTTTGTTTGAGTAAAGCCGAAGCAACTTTTCAAGTTCTTCTCTGTAACGATAAACCATCTTACAAATCGAGATCTATCCCTATGTAACCAAGCTTAATGGATTTAATTCCAACGATGGATAGTATAATCATCAGAATGAAGCTCTCATATCCAATGGCAAAGTATTAAAGAGATAATACTCATTCTTATTCGATTTTCAAGAATATGGGAACGATAAAGCCTAGATTTAAATTTTTTGAATAGGGTTATGATGTTGGTACATTTCTGTAATGTTGATGACGAAAACAACTAGACCTGAATAAGGTTTTATTTTTTGAACTGAACTTCATTTAGCATTCACTGAAGGCACTTTTCTTATTCAGATGTGGGTTTAAGAGATTTAATCAGTCTGAATTTGACACCAAAGCTATATTTCACACAGGTGGGTATTATTCTTGCTCTCATAACATTTTGGTACTTGAAACACAGAAACAAAACAACGGAATTCCATATTCAAGGTATTACGGTGTTTAGGGATTAAGGTTTTAAGGTATTGAGGTGTATTATTCCATTTCATAATAATAACATCAGAACTCCATCTTACATATGAATAATATCGACGGAAAAAACTTTTAAGCTTTCAACTTTGATAAAATATTCCAAACGATAGTTAAATGGGCGTTACTATGACTTAAGTCAAATTCAGTTCAAAGAGAATTAGCTTATGCTTTGGAAAAACATACAATCAAGGAGTAACTTGATTTCAGATTTACTTCGGTTTTTGATTCGGCTTCCAACAGAGTTCCAGGGTTCAACAGTTAATTTCGTTTCATTATGAGGACATCTTCAAATGTGTTCAAGGGTTAGTATTTTAAAAAAATGTTGTATGTGGTATCTTTGGAAATGGGTACTCATGTGGATGTTATGACTTGGTTCAGTGGTTTGGACTTATAATTAATACAGTATGATATCAGAGCGAATGGTTGTGGAGTACGCAAAAAGTAAACTTCATTAAAAGCACAAATAAGTCAAAGGTGATTTCATGGGTTTCAACACTTGAGTTTAGAATCTATTCAACGAATTAGGAAAAAGAATTCTAAAGACAGAGGATCCAACAATAGTCACTTGTGAAACTAATGGATTATCTCAACGGAATACATTCTTAACATCAGTCAAATAACAAACTTTGATTAAACAGTTCTCTAACAAAAATAGGAGAAGGTAATTATTCAGTAAAATGAGAAAACCACATCACAAATCGACTTACGGAAAATGAAATCCCCTCACTACTATGGACGATATTTCTAAATAAGAATCATGATTTTGAGCCAAATAGCATGAGATACTTGACCGGGTGTGAAGTGTATTATTTCGGACTTTCAAAGGTATGTTCGAGAACAGGGTGGGTTGGTTGAAGAAATAGTGAAATTGAAATGGTCACGATAACTATGCACGAATGGCTTAGAAACTTTCGGGATCCAGATCATAATGGTTTTAGTTTGATTGTTATTTTTGCAAGCCCAACAAATTTACTTGACGCAATTCAACTTCAACAGATTAGTTTGAAGTGTTCATTTGCTTAAGGATACAGATGAATCGAAGTTGAAAAATGAAGGCAGTGGTCTACATAAGTCCCACTCTTGAATAATCTTGGAAAGATGCTCTTGCCGAAGATACTCATATTACTTCCTATACTGAGTGTAATTGCAGAGTCAGACATTTACTGTTTATTTTCGATTGCTTGCAAGAAAAGGGCATGAGGTCATTATGCAGAATTTCGGTGGTGAAGTAATATATTTTTTAGGTAGGTTTGGAGAGCAAAAAAATAGATATACGAACAATAGTTTTGTAAAACCGACTGGTAGAACAATCAATCTCACGAATATTGATCCCTATATTTGCGGGAGATATCCCTTGTTAAAAAATGAAATTCCTAGTTTTAGTTTCGGTTGTGCAGCTGTTAAACCACTGCCGAATAATTGCTATTATTTAATAGAGCATCGTGAGAATGACTCAAAATGAGTTACGATCTTCGAATTTCGTGCCAAGTAAAGACAAAAGGGAGCGGAAAGTCTCTACGATAAATGGATACTCTTGTATAGACATATGGGGTGTTGTTAGAAAGTATGTGTCCATTAAACTGTAGCTAGATTCTTCGAAGTGACGTATGGTATAATAAATATGAAATGCTTAGAAAATACCAACTTAAAGATGTTTACGATTTAGAAGGAAGTTTTATGAAAGAATACGATTCTTACCTTGTTGGGGATACAAATATTAAAAGGAGTTGTTACTCTTTGGACTGAGTTTGTTTCCTGATATGACCTTTGAGCTTTCCAGAGTTCAGATCTAAACGCTACATTCAGATGAAATAAAGCCGATGACATCAATAAAGCCGATGACATCATTTTGAATCATGCTAATAGTGAAACCAACGGGTATTGGGATATTGTAGAATCTATGTTATCAGTAATTCCCGTTTTGAGTTTTTGATACTATAGCAGTATGGGTATTATGTAATGGTTAAAAAATATCACTATTTAATTAGGACATGGCAAGGGTTCCGAAAATCACTCGTAATGTTCTGAAAAGCTAGTCAACCTAGGCTTACGCAGTATGGTTGGCATTAGCTCTAGAATTATTGAATTCTTCAAGTATCATTCAACCAAATTGGTGCAAACCCTAGCAAGGAAATATCATTACGATATGTACATATGAATAAACAGCCGAGATAATACTACGCCAAGTTAACCTTCGATTGCAAGGCGGGATGGTAACGTCGAACCCCAGGTATTCAAAACAATATTGGATAACTAACATGAGGAAGGTTCCGTTAACAATCAAATCCCTCTTTTCTTCGCCCTGGAAGTCTATTGAGATCAAGCAAGAAAATACTGGGGGTTCTATCGGTGGCTACAATAAAGTGCCAACATTTTTTTCAATTGTAGAAATCTCTAGCAGGATATTGGATCAACCAGTACTACTTGCTACCAGTAGAGAGATCGCGGATACTGTGGCAATCTTGCTATATTCTCGGCCGAATAACTAGCAGCAGTGATACTGGGCCACCAACGGACAGTTATAGATGCACTAAAATACCCAAACCCTGATTCTTTTTCTCATAACCAGCAATTTGAAAAGTTACTATTTGCAGATATTATGTACACCACGCAACGGGGATGATAAGCGAAAATATTCGGAAGGTAATCCCTAGCATTGTTCTTCGATTATGGTGCTTTTATAAAGATTGAAGAGGCCATATTCAAATTCGCCATCTTTCTCCAAGAATTCCTTGAAAACTTCTAGCGCATCATAAGAATACGTTATGGAGTATCGAGAAATGAGCAGCTTCACCAAATTCTAGAATCAAAAGACTTAATAGAGCTTTTGAAAAAGAGTAGAAAGTTTAGGTTCATAATTATACGAAGCACATGGGTTCTAAAGATGTATTTTTCTCTAATTACTGATGAGTAGTTAGGGTTTAATATGGGTATTATCTACAAGATCGTAACCCAAATATTTTTTTCTCATCCTTTTGGTCAAACCCCGACGCCCGGAATAGGACAGCTAAACCGGGACTAAAATTAAAAAAATATTTGACGCATAGAGCAATCATTGCGGCACAAGCCACCTGTAGTGCCATCACAGAACCCTTAATCGAGGGGAGTGATTAATAGTACATGCAAAATACCTTCTCAACTTCCCCATGTTGCTGGATTTGGTGTTTCGTGCAATTATCCATTAAACATTAGTTAAACCCCGTGAGTTTGGTTTGGAATTATACGACAAGCTATTTCACCAACATCTTATAACTTAGCTTCTGACTGACTTGGCTGGTAGGATCTTTGAGTCTACACCATTGCACACATTTGTCACTCGCATATATATAATATCTGATCCTCATAAAGTACAGCTTGTTATGGGCCTGGAGAATGGAATAGATGACCCTTCTTGGCTATTCTTCTATTAAACAATTGCACACCATCACAAACCGCATCGATTTGTAGCCGAATGTATCTCCATCAGATACGCAACCACTATTCAAATGCCGTTCCACTCGATTTTAAAATGTGTTGCTAGTTTTAAAAATAAATGAGTGGAGTATTATTGAAATCATCAACGTTGTCTTTACTTGTCTGTGTATTGCACTATGGGTTTTATATTGCTCTTTGATAAATTACCAAACCTGTTTGCACCATTTGATCGGGCACCCCTCATGAAGGGTTAAAGGTATAAACTATAATTCAAAATTAGGCACCAATTTTAACAACCAATTTGAAGTTGACAACGTTGAACTTCAATTATCTAATATAGAACTAATTCAGCGTAAAAGAAAAATTCATACTACAAAAATCTAGAACCCTAACATAAAGTGTAGCAAAACATAATCCTCTATGAATAATAATATAATTTACAAGAGAAGGACTTATGTCTAGTTCAATTCCAGATTCTCTTGCCAATTGGCCAGACTAGGATCACACATATTTGAAACAAAGTATTATAAGCTCCCACCTTGTAAGAACCCTTGGTTTGAAGTATAATTGACTTAATGCAAGTCAATAAACTTTAGTTTCGGAGTTAAGTAAATTTTCACATGATGTTTGAAGCCATAACCCAAACGACTTAATAATAGATCTATGTGAACTTACACAAAGGAGCAAACTTCGATTATGTTTTGCATACCAATTGTTGGCAATTGTCTTAAAGAGTTAGGGGACCTTCCATACTAAGACTATTTACAAAGAAAGCACCGAGTTTAATTTTAGTTTGGCTATTATATTAAACTTTAATAATACCTGGTGTATCAACCGTTCAACAAATTTGAATCAACGTGGAGTCAATATTTGTCCATAAACTTTCACCTTACCTTGGGCCATACTTTCTCGTTGGACTTCTTGTGTGTTGATAAATTAAATTTTTTTTTTTTATCTACCAGAGTCAATTAAGTAGGTCTTGTTATGTTCAAATTATCTTCTCTATCTGATGAATGTTGTAGTTTATTTTTGGTGTTAGTGAACTAACGAGTAGGAAATATGATTCACTATTGACTTTTCGTGGAGACAATAGTAATGACGTTAAAGTACACTCCTCTTCTGAAGAAAATCAACTCAAGATTTTTGGTAACTTGGAAAACTTGGAAAACTTGAAAAACTTGGAAACTTGGAAACTTGGAAACTTGGAAACTTGGAAACTTGTATAACCGATTTCCATTACATGAATATCCCAACCGTCATGAAATTCTATTGCATGATAAAACAATACATCTTATCATGTGCTCCATAACTATGCCGAAGGGCCACATTTTTAGTAGCCACTATTGAAAATCTACTAAGAGAAGCAGACACCGTAAAAATGTGGCGCTTGTGTCATGACAAAATAGACTTATTTTCACATCTTTATAGGACATAAAAAATAACGCATCGGAAAGAGATCCAAGCCAAATTTTTCGAATGTTGCATGATGCATAGACTTCGGCATATGTAGAGTTGTATAGAATTTCCATATAATTACTTCTGGTGGATATCAATTGAAGAGCTTTAGCATGTAAGTTATGTTAGTCACCTGCATGGGTTTATTTCCATCTTTGAAGTGGTGAACAGGGTTTGACTAATCAGCTTATTTTAGAACATTTGTAAGAAACCGATTTATTTAGGGTTTTAGTATGTTTAGTCGTTTCTTTTCGACCGTTACAATCGACTTCATGCTAATTGTAGATTAAGGATGAGAGCAAAACCCAATTGGTTAAGTTCACATCAAACTGATACATTATGTCCACCTCTATAAGAGGTGGGTATCGATATATATAAATAACCAAATGAATGCCCTTTTTCAAGAACCAATGGCTCGCCTTAAAAAAAATCTTACTTTTCTTCCATGTGGTAATTTCTCATGATATCCGATGGTTTAGTAAAGTACACAACGGAAATTGGAACGAGAATATTGTAAAGGACAAGAAAGATACCACTCTTCCACGCAGACATGTGGTACTGTGGGTTTAATATATTTTTACTGCAATCTATGCCGGGGTCTAAAAGTAATTAAAAATAAAATATTTTTTATTGAATTTAAGACAATCAAGAAATATGCATGAACTTCACAACCTTCGCACTTACTGAAGTATACATGGAAGTGCCAAATGTGGTTTCTCTATATTGTCAAATGAATTCATGAAGGTTATTAGAGTCAAATTCTTCAAGTATATTAGATGGTAAATATCCCTACAATTTTATTCCCATCATCATATTCCCACAACAACCATGAGAATTAAGCAGTTATTGACAAGTTCGATTTCTGCATCAACTGCTCTTGCTGCAGAAATCTCTGGTGTATTTACTGCAATTGACGCAATTGAATTCATCGGTAATAACGAGGACCCATTCCCAAACAATAATGGTTGGAATGCTCACGTTCAATGGTCTTTAGAACAAGCAACTGCCAACGCTGGTGACACTTTTACTCTTACCCTTCCATGTGTTTACAGATTTCCAACTACAAGTAAGGATTTTGATTTGACTGCTGATGGAACCACCTATGCAAGCTGTCTCTTAAATGGTAATGAAGGATCAGTTCCTTTCTCAACCATTGATTGTGTGGTCAGCCCAAATATTAATAATGTCGTCTCTGCTGCTGGTACTGCAAACTTCCCACTTCTTTGGCAAGTAGGTTTCGGCTCTAGAGATAGCGATGTCGCCTGTGTTTCCATTTTCCAAGCTGGTGAAAACACCGTTACTTTTACTGATGGTGATGAAATTTCAATCGATGGTGTTAGTTTTGGTAGAAGAACTTTATCAGGTGGTAATCCAAAATTCAATAGAAACGTTTTCTCAACCGGAAGATCACTGCTTCAATCATATGCTAACACATGTGAATCAGGTTATCAAGCTGGTGTTCTTGGTATTGTGGCACGTAATACCGATATCGATTGCAATAACGTTGATTTTGGTTTTACTAGTGACCTCAACGATTTCGGAATGCCTTTTACAATGAACAAGGATCTCCCCTTTTCTGTCAGTTGTAACCGTCAAGGAGTTAATGTTACATTCACTGATATCCCAGCTGGATTTCGTCCTATGATTGTGGTAGATGCTAGACGTTTGCCTGATAGAGCAAGTAGGTTCCGCTACATTAACGACGGTGTTTGTCAAGATGGGGAGGAGTACGCTAATTCTAATAATCAAAACTGGAATTCTGGAGCTAATAGAGACCCTGGTGCAGATGGAAGAGTTGTTGTTATCGTTACTAGTACTTATACTGGATCAACCACTAGAGTAACCACCTTACCCGTGGATCCCAATGGTGAAGATCCAAGAACTGTCATCGTTGAAGTACCAATCCCAACCGTCACCCTTACTTCTACTTGGACTGGATCTGGTACCACTACTACTACTAGAACTGCTACTCCTGGTAACACTGCTACTGTTATCGTTGAAGTTCCCCAACCAGTCACTACCACCACCAGAACTTGGACTGGAACTGGAGTTGTCACTACTACCGCTACTGGATCTGACGGTACTAACACTGTGATCATTCAAACTCCAATTCCTACGGTTACTGTCACTTCTACTTGGACTGGAGTTGGTTCCACCACTACCACCAGAACCGCTACTCCAGGAAATACCGCAACCGTTATCATTGAGGTTCCTGTACCAGAAACTACCACCACTAGACCATGGACTGGAACTGAAGTGGTTACTTCTACCGCTACTGGTACTGATGGTACCAATACCGTTGTTATTGAAACTCCAACTCCAAGAACTACTGTTACTACTCCATGGACCGGTACCTTTACCGCCACCACTACCGCTACTGGATCTGATGGTATCACCTTGATTATTGAAACCCCATCAGAGCATCAATTCCCTTCCTTTTCACTCAGTTCTGTAACTCTCTCCTCATCCTCAGGTAGTGTTATGGTTCCATGGAACTCAAGTACAATTGTTACTAAGATCAATGATATTACAACTACTGTAACCGAACTTCCACCTGCAGGTATCCTGACTTTTACAAAGCCAAACCCTAAGCCTACTGGTACTCCTAGCGGTCCAGGAGGTCTAAGCGGTCCAGGAGGTCTAAGCGGTCCAGGAGGTCCAAGCGGTCCAGGAGGTCCAAGCGGTCCAGGAGGTCCAGGTGGATCAGGTAATCCAGGAGGTCCAGGTGGATCAGGTAGTCCAGGAGGTCCAGGTAATCCAGGAGGTCCATCATCTCCAGGAGGTCCATCATCTCCAGGAGGTCCATCATCTCCAAACAAACCATCATCATCTAGTTCTACCGTATCTGTTCCAGATGTGAACACAGCTGCTGGATCTGGATCAATTGTCCAACCTTCAGGATTGTTCTCAGTAGCAGTTTTGTTGCTTGCTTACTTTGTTTGAATTAAGCATCAAAGTTGCTTTTCAATACTTTATTCCATTTGAATTTCTTACGATTTAATCATTACATTTTCATGCTTGCAAGAGTGAAATAGGCAAGCCATTTCTCATCTTAATGCACTTTTCCGGACTAGTTTGGCACAGAATTCTAAACACATTTCGTACATATTTTAGATCAGGTTTTTAATTCTATTACTTGATTCTCATTATCATTTGACCTTCACTACTGTAGAATTAAAAGAAATAAGATTCAACGATTAAGAATTGAATTTTGAACAGAAACTAATTATTGATGATTACCAGCTTGGCCAAGTTTATATAGTAGCTGCTGATCATATCTTAATCTATACTTTATTCTCATCTATATTATTTGGTAAAGAAGTGACATTAAGTACATTTCGTACACAAATAGTAGACTATTATAAAAGTAGACTCATTTCTTTTAATTGTATACTTAAACTAATTTGGAGAATTGACACTTACGACCTCACGTCTTTAAATAAACATCAATTCCACTTCTACATACTTAAGTGAAATGATGTATATTGCCTTTAGAATAGAACCAAAATGACTTCCGATATGATATTATTCAATCCCTTTATACAAAAACGTTAAGAACTGTTCAAGACAATAGCAAAGAAGACATAAGATTGAGAATAAACTTGATACAATGCCAACTTTCTTTAAACTATTTTGGTATTAAGTACATTAAAGAAAGTGAACTATTTTCAAGGACTCGGTAAGTTCAACGAAGGGAACTTGATTTCCATGCGATACAGGATATTGAGTAAAATACCTGAACAAAATTCACCACTCCCTCCTCCTCCACCAGTTTCGTTGAGGCTAGTATCACAATTGCAATCAATAATCAGTGATATCAATTTGATGATTTCCCCAGTACGTTTCAGACTATTCTTGAAATTTCACTAGATCTATTTTTCAAACTGTAATTTCACCAGTAACTATACCAGTAATTATACCTTTGTCAATTTCAATAGAAGAACGCCATGCTACCAACCGTTCATAATCTAAGCCCTTTAATCTATTGCTGTGACTTAGAATCTAAACATAAATGGCACGGGCTCATAACCCATAACACCATAACCTCACAACGAAGTTTTATCATTCAACTAAACTAACTGGATAGTATCGGAAGTTGCATGGTTGTCCAATATAGGCAGATTTGAATTGTTCCATTCTCTATATTTGCTTTTGCCAATTATTTTTTGTAGTTGATTAGGGATACTTGACATTTCTATTCATCCCTTCCAATTAAGGTTAATCACCTTGATGATTTTCCGTTTTAGTCAATATCAAATGTATCCCTTGAAATCGTGGCATGGTTTAACTCAAGTAAGTATTTCAGGAAAATCAATTGCAAATGTATTTAACTCGTGGATAATCCGAGCAATATTTCAACAGCCATGGTTTCCGGTAAACTCATAGGGGTGTTTTTTGCTTGTTCCTTTGCTAACTCATTGGTAATTCAACGATCCAACATCGTCAATAACCAGCCTATTTATAGGCTAGATTTTGATAAGAGAGCACATGGCTATGAAGCCGCCGTGTTAGGGAATCATGACTTTTGGTATTCAACTGATCTATACTTTGGATCAAACCAACAGAAAATCACCGTTCAAGTTGATACTGGAAGTTCTGATTTGTGGGTTGTATCACCCGATGTTTGGTGTGGAGAGGGATTCAATTGTACTGGTGATGGAGTCTTTGATCTGCTGCAGTCATCATCTTTTAAGGATCTCCAAGAACCTTTCTTAATTGGTTATGCCGATGGTAGTATAGTTTCTGGAACCTTCGGTACGGATGCGGTACAAATACCAGACTTTCCTCCGGTGAATGTACAATTTGCAGTGGTGAACAATGACAGTTCAGGCCATGGGATTCTAGGATTAGGAAAAAAGAGTCTTGAATCGACAAATCTGCCATACCTAAATTTCCCGGCTGCATTGAAGGCGGCGGGAATTATTGAAAAGAATGCTTATTCCTTGTTTTTGAATGATGAGACTCACAAGTCTGGATCTTTAATATTTGGAGGAAAAGATACCGAAAAGTATTATGGAGATTTAGTTAGCTTGCCTATCACCAATAAGCAGGCATTTTTCGTGACATTACAAGATATCGAAATAAATCCCACCAATTTATTCACGGTAGATCTTCAAGTTCACCTCGATTCAGGAACCACGGCGACGTATTTACCTGTCAACGTTATTGCCGCTATTGCAGAAGAATTAGGGGCCAAATACTTGGAAGATGAATATCAATTGGATTGTAATGTTCCTAAAGACAAGTTTCTCACCTTTGCTTTCAATGGAGTGAAGATTCAGGTACCTTATACAAGTTTCGTTTCTACCACTGATGATCATTGGGGATTCCCGGCTGATTATTGCATTATAGATATCGGACCAGGGGCACTTTTGGGAGACTCATTTTTGAGGTACGCTTATGTTGTGTACGATATTGATGATGACACTGTTTCTCTAGCCCAAGCTAGGTTCTCTTCCAAGTCTAATATTGTACCAATATAGTTCTCAGGAGTGGTTAGCGGTAATAATATGAAGGAATGATGTTATTCTGTAAATATCAGTAGTAATGTAAGTAATGTATGTTATTGGGGTCATTATTAAATGTTATTGGGTCATTATGAAATGTTATTGGGGTAAGTATGAAATTTTATTGAGGTCATTAAGATGCTATGGTGGTGGTAAAACTACATTTTGTGTCAGAATACAAGCTTCCATCGTAATATGTAGAATTACCGTGGTAGTTGTTTACCTTTGGTGATAGTATGGGGAAACTATCAAAGATATTGTGTGTGCGCACGACCGCCATAACTATTATCAACTCCTGTACACCCTTAAAGATAACTATCACACCATGGTTTATATGGGGAATAAGATCTTCCGAGGCAAGAAGGAACAGGAGGCATATGATAAGACGTTTGCGGGAATATACCAGAAGAGGTTGAGAGCCAATCATTTCCTTTATTTTGGTTTACCGTTCCTCGTGTCTATAGTGGCCGGATCGATCTACTTACAGAAGTTCACCAGTATCAAGTGGGAGAAGTATGATGAAAAGTACAGACAGCTTGGCGAGGACGAAATGTTGCATATGATTGAGAATAAAAGAACGGTTGATAAGAAGAATGACTATTACCGTTTACAGGGATTGCTCACTGACCATTTGGAGAAGGAGGTCAAATCGAACGATGACTACGAAATTGTCCGGGTTGCCAGAAAGAAGGAGGATGAGCCTGTGTGGTGAGAGTTATTATTTCCATTGAGCATTTGAGTTTATCAATCTAATGGTGCTTCTGTGGCTTAAGAAGCTCTAATATGTCATCTATTCCCTTTCAACCCTCTCTCTCTACATTGAAATTTTCAATTCCACGGGCCACTGTTTTCCAAAATCCAAAATCCAAAATCCAAAATCCTCTACTTTTCTAGGTTTCTAGGCTTCTAGGCTTCAAGTATCAGTGTCTACCAAGAATTCAATAAAGATACTGTAGCGAATCTTTTTGTGAAATATCATGGATTATACAAGCTCCAAGTTTTCAAGATATGAACTTTTTCCTATTCAAGAAGTTGAATCCAACAAGCTTTCATAAATCCTGGCCACTTTCTGTATATAGTATAGTATTAATAAGTACACCAAAAAAAATCGATGATATTCATACTTCGTACTTGGTACATGATCAGTGAAGTTATACATGGAAGTTATACCAATTAAGCTGATGATTGATAGGCTGATTATGGATTCCTGATATCCCTTCTCAAAGTCAGATAAACTAGAGTGGTTGGTAGTATTTCTCAAATTGAATCGGGTTGAATAATCATGATACTTCCTATAAAGAGTATTAAATTTCTCCAAGATTTTCCCTGGTCACTTTTTAACATCAGGAATCACCAAATTTAGCGTTTAATATAGAAGAAACTTGACACACTCATAAATATTAGGAATTATTCATTTCTTTATAGCAATTAGAGTCCTTTTCATATATTAATTATATTTACAGGTATTTGTTAAATTTACAGCTATTTAACTTTCAAGTTAAAACTTATCGTAAGTAAAGAGATAAGGCTTGATGTATCCGTTCATTTACATGGCTTCTACAGTGGATTCTATAGTTAATGAATTATTCCATTTTCCCTTCATATCTTTACAATAGATACTATAAGGTGCTCTATCATAAGGAATACCCTCCCAAATCTGATGCACTGGGTACTAATCTAAAGAAATCAAAAAATTGTATCTTTGACTATTTATTCCATTACAATGTTGGTATATTAAGCGTTTTCACCATATAATTTCAAGCTTTAACGGTTTTTTTAATTCTATTGGCAGTAAAAAAGACATGTAACGTTCCTTGTAGGTTAAAGTTAACCTAATAAGTATATAAACACATATACTTGACTGGGTACCGTATATCTTGAGATATACTAATCATGTCAATAAACTATATCATATTCTCTCTATATGAGATGCTCTACTATAGTTGTAAGATCCACCCTTTTATACACTATTCTTCCCACAGCCAACTCAACAACTTGGTATCACTTTCTAGTTCTTGAAACATTTGAAATTTTTACAAAAATTCACAGTTAAAACTACACTACTAAAGAATATTCTTAAAGAACACCAACTGAATTGGTTAAAGTGTTTTGTTTATAGTGTAGAGAAGACAGAAAAGTACTGTGATATTCAAAAGATTTTAAGTCCATTCCACAAATGTCAAGATCCATTGCAGATTTATCGCTAAAACGTCTTATGGGCCAATATGGCCAATATGACCCAACATGCCAAAGCCCAAAGAAGAAAGGCGAGTTTCTTCCAGTGAACGCAAAATTTATACCAGTAAGCCAAAGGTAAAATCTTCAATAACACAGTCTTAATGCTAGAGAAGTGAACCACGTGATACCAAGGAACCAAACACTGTGATGAAGTAAAGTTGGAACTTAACTAGAAGGTGGAATTTAGGTTGAGCCCACAAAAGTATCACCTAATGAAACCCCCCACCGACCCCCACCGAATGAAAAACCCACCGACCCTCACGGTGGTGAATTTACGACTACTACTTGAGAACAATATGCAATTACCATAGCTGGAGAGGAAATGGAATCTGAAGACTGTCAGGATCAAACTAGAAATCACCAGATTCCTATTGCTATAGAGCGATGCTGAGCATATGACAAAGACAGTAGGAATTCCATGGATCCGAGGAAATGTGATATGGGCCACTGGTATTATGTGCAGGAACCCCAAAGCAGACGAAATTAGACCAAAGTAGGACAATTACAGGTTGGTTAATATACAGGTTGGTTAATAATACAGGTTATTTGGTAAAGTGGAAATTACAGGAATAGCAAAGTCGGGGGATACCCTGGGCTAATTCGGGGATACCCTGGGCTAAGTCGGATGTGGTGCGGGTGAGTGGAATGAGCCACTTAACAATTCAGTTCCGTAAACGGCATGATAAAACCAGGCGCTACGGTGCACACGAGAACGTGTGCTCCCAACCGGGCCGCGCCCCTGGGTGAAATAAACATGGGGGTGCAACGGCTACGACGCAATAGGAAAGAGGGGGTGCAAAATGTGTTCTCGGTAAGCGCACTACGGGAAACCCTCATCTATTCGGTGGGTTTCTGACGTCCACCCGGCTACATGCAGGCTGCACCCCATATTTGCCGACCGCACCCCGTGCGAATGCAGTATGGTCAACTACAACGGGTAACAACACCAGACTACTACAGGAATCCACGGATTGCCATCCCACAAAACCGTCCAAACAACCAAATTGTAAGTCTTCGCTATTCACCCTCGTTTATCAACCAGCGCCTTCAAATCCTCCTCACCATCTTCCCCACCATCTTCCCTGTTAGTTGTACAAAAGCTCGATCTTCCTATCCGACGCCAATCTACTCTATTGCCGATGAGCTGATAGGCCTTAGTCCACAGTGTTAAACCGTCTTCCATTGATATTAACTATGAGCCCTCCCAGTGTAGCCAGACCAAAGCGACTTGTAACTTTTCACCTAAGAATCCCCACTATGCTCCCCGCCCTCCCTTTGATCTGTTTGATCTGTTCTCTCCTTCTCTCTAGTTATGATTTGTGATGTCTGTCACCCCAGTATACCCCAAATAGTGCAATCTATGCCGGTAGTTGTGGTCTGTCCCCCTCCTTACGTAACGGGCTGCCCCACCGAGCCCCCTTTAAAAACGACGAAAAAACCTCACCAGAAAAAACAACTGTCAGTGAAATCCTTTTTCTATACCGACAACGCGACAGGCCCACTGTTCACGCCATTGCCCTCGCCACTGCTAACTCTTCCCGTCAGTCAGTGACTTCGTGTTCAATAGTAAAGTCACCAAAATGACCGTCTACACCACCAACTCCGCCGTGGCCCAACAGCAACAGGCTCAAGCCCAAGCTCAACAAGCACAAGCACAAGCTCAACAGCAACAGCAACAACAACAACAGCAAGCTGCCCAACAAAGACAACAACATCAACAACGGTTGAATGAGCTCTTGGACGCAGTCAAGCAGGAGTTCGACTATGCCCTTAACGAGGCTTCATCGTTCAAGCAGGTCAAAGAGGATTACGACCTCAAATACAACCAGCAAACCGCCGAGATGCAACAAATCCGTCAAACGGTGTATGAATTGGAAATGGCCCACCGTAAGATCAAAGAAGCCTATGAAGAGGAGATCTTGCGCTTAAAGACCGAGTTGGAAAACAGAGACAGACAAGCCCATATCCACCAACAACAAGCTCACCATTCACAACAACTTCACCCACAGGCTCAGCAGCCTCAACAAGGTAAGCCCAATGGTTCTCACTTGCCGTACGCAGGCTACCAACAATCCCAACCTCCGTTGCAGCCCATCGACCCTCAAGCTGCCGTCAAGCAATCTCCAGCTGTACCAGAGGCCCAACCAGCCCCAACGGCTGCCGAAGAACCTGCTCCAGTAGCTCCTGCTCAAGTTTCCGACCCTGCCAAAGAGGCCGCCTCCTCCAATGGATCCACCACCGCTCCTGAAACCTCTACTGCCTTGACCGTCATCGACAAGTCTCAATACGTGGTTAACCCTACTGACAAGGCTCTTCACGTTAAAGATATCCCTCCTTTCTTATCTGATTTAGACGTGGCAAAGGCCAGCCCTGAATTTAAGAAGCAAAAGTTGGACTACTACGTGCTTTACAACCCTGCTTTCAAGCGTGACTTGGACGTGGATTTGATCCATTCCTTGGATCATTCGTCAGTGGTTTGTTGTGTTCGTTTCTCCAAGGATGGTAAATTCATAGCTACCGGTTGCAACAAAACTACTCAAGTGTTCAATGTCGAGACCGGTGAATTGGTCGCCAAACTCATTGATGATAACAATTCTACCGATGCTTCAGCTAAGGCCGCTGCTAATGGTGATGCTAAGAACGGTGAATCTGGAGATGCTGCTGCTGCCGCCGCTGCTGCCGCTGCCGCTGCCAATGGTGATTTATACATCAGATCTGTTTGTTTTTCACCAGATGGAAAGGTATTAGCCACTGGTGCTGAAGATAAGTTAATCAGAATTTGGGATTTACAAACTAAGAGAATTATCAAGATTTTGAGAGGTCACGAACAAGATATTTATTCGTTAGACTTTTTCCCAGATGGTAATAGATTAGTTTCTGGATCTGGTGATCGTACTGTGAGAATCTGGGATTTGAGAACTTCTCAATGTTCTTTAACTCTTTCTATCGAGGACGGTGTTACCACCGTCGCAGTTTCTCCAGATGGAAACCTTATTGCTGCTGGTTCTCTTGACAGAACCGTAAGAGTTTGGGATTCCACCACTGGATTCCTTGTCGAAAGATTGGATTCTGGTAATGAAAACGGAAATGGCCACGGTGACTCTGTTTACTCGGTGGCATTCTCCATCAACGGAAAACAAATTGCTTCTGGATCGCTTGACAGAACCGTCAAGTTGTGGAACCTCGAAGGTAAGCAAGACCCACATAACCCACATGGAGTGTCGGGAAGTAAAAAATCTAGTTGTGAAGTTACCTATATCGGTCATAAAGACTTTGTTTTATCTGTGTGTTCCACACCTAAGAATGAATATATTCTTTCCGGTTCGAAAGATCGTGGTGTGATTTTCTGGGATCAAATTTCTGGTAACCCATTGTTGATGTTGCAAGGTCACAGAAACTCGGTTATCTCTGTTGCAGTTTCCTTAAACTCCCAAGGTACTGAAGGAATATTCGCCACTGGTTCTGGTGATTGCAAAGCAAGATTGTGGAGGTGGACCAGAAAATCATAGACAAGACATTTGTGCCTGATCACAGGTTCCCCCTTCTATATTATTAATGATGTTGGCACCAGTAGGTACTCTTGTGCTTCATTTTGTGTTTATTCTATGTATGTAATAGTATCGTTTGATTTGTCCCCCGTAGTCTTCCCCCGGAGTCTCCCCTTATAATCAACACTACTAATACTATACTAGTTAATTGATCCAACCCACGTCCTGCATATAATGGGATGGGCCGACATCGTCGTGTACCCACCATTCATCAACTGTTTTACGACGGTTTACGACAACCACAACCTCCATAATGTCCGTCTACTCAGCCACCTGTACCGCTCCGGTTAACATTGCCGTAAGTCTAAAGCCATTGGAACTTTTGGGTTATTACCTTGCATCATTCAGCCTGCAAATAACAACATATTCACTATCTATTTCACCACTAATGATTTGGGTTGAGTTTCCAAGAACCGCTACTAACTTCAGACTCTTAAATATTGGGGTAAAAGAGATAAGTCCTTGAACTTACCAACCAACTCTTCAATTTCTGTCACGTTATCTCAAGATGACTTAAGAACTTTGACTTCAGCCGCTGCATCTTCTGATTTTACCAAAGACCAATTATGGCTTAATGGAAACTTGGAATCTTTGGACTCACCAAGAACAAAAGCATGTCTTGCCGACTTGAGAAGCTTGAGAGCCGAATTGGAAGCCAAAGATTCTTCCTTGCCAAAGTTGTCCCAGTTCCATTTGCACATTGTATCAGAAAACAACTTCCCAACTGCTGCTGGATTGGCCTCATCAGCTGCTGGATTCGCTGCTTTGGTCAGTGCCATCGCTGCCTTGTATGAATTGCCACAAGATATGTCAGAGTTATCCAAGATCGCCAGAAAGGGTTCAGGTTCTGCCTGTAGATCATTGTTTGGTGGATTTGTGGCATGGGAGATGGGAGATTTGCAAGATGGACAAGATTCCAAGGCAGTCGAGGTGGCTCCTTTGTCTCACTGGCCTACCATGAAGGCAGCAATCTTGGTTGTTAGCGACGACAAGAAAGACACTCCTTCTACCACTGGTATGCAAACTACCGTGGCTACTTCTGATTTATTCCAATATAGAATCCAGGAAGTTGTTCCTAAACGTTTCGAAGAAATGAAGAAGTCTATTGTGGAAAAAGATTTCCCAACCTTTGCTGAATTGACCATGAAAGATTCCAACTCATTCCATGCTGTTTGCTTAGATTCTTACCCTCCAATCTTCTACTTGAATGACACTTCTAAAAAGATTATCAAGTTGGTACACAAATTGAACGAATTGGAAGGTGAAATCATCGCCGCTTACACCTTCGATGCTGGTCCAAATGCGGTTATCTACTATGACGAATCAAACGAGTCAAAGGTATTGGGTTCCCTTTACAAATACTTCAGTCAAGTTCCAGGTTGGGAAAAGAAGGATGTCACCTCTTTAACCTCCACTGAAATTGAAGGTGTTGACTCTGAAATTTACAAGGGTGTATCCAAGATTATCTTAACTAGTATTGGTCAAGGTCCTCAAAAGTCATCTCAAAGTTTGATAAATGAACAAGGATTACCAAAGAACTAATGAAATTATTACTACCGTGTCTGAGCTTGAATTTCATTATTTTGACAATTATATATACAATTGAATAAAAGTTGCAAGGTATAAGTTAAATAGTTAGTTTATGATTTGATATACAGAAAATAAACAATACATAACTAAATGAAGTGGTCACTTGAGGGTCTATAGTTCTTGATTATTGGTTGTGTTGATCTTTCAAGGGATTAATCATCGTGATCATTGACATGTAAACTGGAGGTGTGATTTCTCTTCCATTCCAAAAGTGGAGCCAATTCTTCAATTTTACCAGATTTATGCTGAATAAATGAATGTTCAAGTAATTCATCAGTTGAGGCTCTGTAACGAACATCGACACAGAGACAAATAGACAAAAACTTTTTGATTGAATTCGAAAGAATTTCGGGTTTCTTTAACTTAGGAGTACCATTAGTAGCAATTAAGTAAAGTGCCTTCAAAGGTTCTTCATTTAGGTAAGGTGGTTCACCTTCAATCATTTCAATAGTCATAATACCCAAGGACCATACATCAACCTTTTCATCATACTCCTTTTGCTTAACCACTTCAGGAGCCATCCAATAAGGTGTTCCAACCATAGTGGCTCTTTTATTTCTTTGATCAGTTAATTTGGCACAGAATCCAAAGTCAGTAATCTTAACATTACCTTTCGCATCCAATAAAACATTATCCGACTTGATATCACGATGGATAATATGTTTTCTATGTAAATGTTGTAACCCTTTCAAGGTTTCGAAACAAATGGTAGCGATTTGTCTCTCACTTAATTTGAAATCGTTATTATCAATAACTTCCGTTAAAGATCCTCCTTCCATATATTCCATAATCACCCACAAATCAGAATTACCTCTTAAGTAGGAGTCCAAGAAATTAACAATATTTTTATGCTGAGAATCTTTCATCACCAAAATTTCATTGATAATCAATTCCTTTCTAGGTTGAACATTAAGATCCATTTGTTTAATGGCAACCTTTCTATGAGTTTCAGTCAGTTCCGCCAAGTACACAGCACCTGAAGCACCTTGTCCTGCCTTTTCAATAATATTAAATAATGGAGTTGGATCATTACTATTCACGACTGTCTTTAATTTTGCAATAACTTGCATATCATTCAACTTTTCACGTTCTTTCTTAATTTGCTTAGCCGATTTTACTGGTGCTGGCCCTGTGGCCAATTGCTTTGGAGCTTCACTCGGTTCCTTAGGGCGTGGTTGAAGTGGTTTAATAGGCGCATCTTGAGTATGACTAGGTTGTTGTTGCTTGTTTGCAAGACTAAGGGGTTTGATATTGATACCAGATTTTTGTGCTGATTCTTGGATCTTAGCAGAAGGGTAATCCTGTTGTTTTTGCAAGTTTTGCTGCAGCAATTTATTTGTCAATCCAAATGGTTTAATGAAGTTTTGGTTTTGGTTTGTCACATTTGCTGAGATTGGAGAGTATTTATTTGGTTGATTATTGTTATTTTCAGTTTGAATCTTCAAGTCAGGATGAACCTTATTAGGAGGTAGTTGTGGTGGAATTTGCTTTGGATGAGGTACATGATTGGTATTTTGTGTGGTAATACCTAGACCAGTAGGTACTGTTGAAGGCTTCAATGACTTGTTATTTGATTGTGCAACTGAAGGTGGTGGAGGTGGAGCCTTTCTAATTGGAGTGAGATCTGAAGTGGAAGTGGAATGTTGTGATTCTGAACTATCAGAAGTATTTAACAAGTTACCTAATGGTGAAACATTATTTGAACTCTTCTGGGTAGTTAAGTGATAAGGCATTGGAGGTTTTGGAGCTGCCCTACTTGGTACAAAATTGGATTGAGAAGGTGAAGATGATAACGGTTGATTTTGGGGAATTTGTGGGTGTTGCAAAACTTGTGGTTGGCCTGGAGGGCCATTGTTAGATTGCTTGGTTGGAGGTTTAGTCCATTCTTGCAATGAAGGATTCTTCAAATTAGTTGCATTATAGTTCATTCCCATGGCAGGGGACATAAGAGGGGTTGAAGCTGTAGAACCACCATTAATGTCGGAATAAAATTCCAACACTTCGATGACAGCAACAGGATCCTTTTTCCAATCTTCATTGGTGATTTTTGAATGTTGTAATAAACTTTTCCAAGTATCTGGTAATCCGGTGAAGTTACCACTAGCTGGATCAAAACCAACATGTACTTTGTGAGTAAAGTTAATTGGATTGGAGACACCAGCATTACCATTAACGAGAGAAGAACTGGAACTATTGGAGCTAGAAGCGTTACCAATTTGTACCAAAGGACACTTCGTAGTGAAAGCATCAATCCAGTCTAAATAATCGTTGTTAGATTTGACGGAGATCAAAATGGATCTACCATTATTCTTTGGAACGATTTCAAATGATTGAGCAGTTTTGGTGTACCCGGTTGAAGGCTTAAGTTGAATACTTCCAATCAAATTCAAAGGGAATGAAATATCGGGAGATTCATTGACACCAGGAGTATTGCTATTGGTGATAGGTTCAGATTTGTAGAAGTTAAGGGTTTTGTCATTAATGACCATAAATCTTTTATTCCATCTGAACGAGGTGAAAATACCATCGTCCTTAACATGGACCCATCCGGACTGACGCTTATTTGAATTGATGCTAAGCAGAATGGTACTGGTGTTTGCCGGGGCCTGTGAAAGCGGCGGTGGGGGTGCCTTTCGGTAGTGCTTTATGTCAGTATTGTAGATACTAGTCATGATATGAAGATCAGAATAGGACAAGAATGATCAGAATAAGAGGAGTATCGGATGTAACAATCAAAATTGTAATATACTGACTGAGTTCAATAGATTCACTGGATCTGGATTCACTTGATACTGAATACTAGAAATTAAGCGCCAACACTTGAAACACTTGAGACAACCACTAATTTAGGTCTGAGCGAATGACTAAACAGTGAAGATGATGGAGATGATGATGGTGATGATGGATTAGTTCCAATAGTAAACACCAGTGCCAAATCCACAATAGATTCTAGTGGATAGAAAAGTTTGACGAGATGACACTAACCACAGGTAACTGGATTGAGAGTAATACCAGGGATAGATGGATAAAGCTAGGGGATGAGGTTTAGACAAGAATACCAACGAGGGTGGATGGACGAATGTTGGTTATGGTAGTGGCGTGCAACGGTGTAACCGACCTATGAACAATAATGGCCGGGGTGCTGTATGAAGTTCTAAAGTGGCCAACAATCTATGGAGGTAGGAGTGCAGACGACGGAAGTTAGACGCGTTTTGTGTAATCTCGTCTCCGCACGTGCTCTCATATCACGTTCCATTTCGAATAAAATACCTAGTCACTACTTGACAACCGCTACTAGCACCGCTACTAGCAACCACCCATCACTAACCGGCAACCGCCCATTTCCTCTAACCTTCCAAGGCTCACGTGGAGTATAATTATATATTTACCCTCGGAAATTGGTATCAAGGGTTCGAGGACCTTCTTATTGCCAGTTGTAGAACATCCCCCACAGTGGCTTAGTCGGCAGTGGGGAATATCAATTCTGCTACGGCTTTTGACATTTGGATGGCATTTGGCATTTTAACATGGAAATTTCATGAGACCAAAAGTTTCGTTACGAATCACAAGCATCATTCACCACAACAGGTATATTGACGTTTATTGACATTTGCTACCTTCTGCTTTGGGACTGGTGGCACAATTGGAATTTCCCCAAGTTTGCCTGGCACTATTTATGATATTTATGGGACAATTTTCATTGACCCCTCGAAAGCAGCGTAGTGGTGCATAATGTGGCCTACCTGAAATAAGTGGAGGACGGATATTTGGGCGGATATTCGGCGGATATTGAGGCCACTACAGAGCAAGAATTTGCCATGGTCAAGATATTTCAAGGTCAGAATATGACATGGTGACAGAGATGTGTCAATAGAGACCTGTCTGGGGAACGAAGGTTAGGCGGGCTTTGAAGAACCTGCAGTATGCAGGAGAACGAGCATGGAGAATTTGCAGTTTAATAACTGGGGGGATTCTGGTTGAAAGGGTCCGGTATAGTTTTGGAATTCGGTGGGGGACTGTCGTATCGTATATATAGACTCTAACAGATTAGGTACATAACCCCAAATAATATCAACCCTCTTAATCCACAACCCCAAATAACATTAGCCCCCAAATAAGATTAGCCCCCAAATAAGATTAACCATCTAAATCCATAACCCCCAAGTATCATTAACCCAAAGATCCATAACCCCCAAATAACATTAACCCCAAAATCCATATACCCTCAAATCTATAGTAGCTTGTAACTTACCGGCCATCCATTCCGATCCCTTCTGAACAGTTCCAGGGGAGATTCACATTGGGTCACCCTAGCTCAACTGGAAATATTGCTTGCTACTGGTTGCTCATTATATGCCGATTTTTCCAGCATTCCAGTCAACCCCTAGCACCAGTGACTAATGTTCCGTCAATTCCAGAATTATCTACATCTATAAAAAGCATCCCCCCTAGAAATCTGCACATGGCTCATTATGTTGAAAGAAAGAGATAGTGAAAGATAGTGAAGTTAGTGATAGTGAAAGTGATGATATTGATAATGATAATGTGAACAATCAGCAAATACGTCACGGCAAATACGTCAAATGGATCCCCACAATCCCCCACAACTTGATATTATGAATCGTTTGTGGT
Organism: Suhomyces chickasaworum; assembly: GCA_030568495.1. Taxonomy (NCBI): domain Eukaryota; kingdom Fungi; phylum Ascomycota; class Pichiomycetes; order Serinales; family Debaryomycetaceae; genus Suhomyces; species Suhomyces chickasaworum. Next base: position 29,823 of record JAJMGF010000057.1, read on the forward strand.
GGAGGTTCAATCCCGGCAGTTTTGTCCTATTGCCCTATTTCATTTTCCTATTTCCTATTGACCTTAATGCAAAGAATATGAAGAATCAATAGACATGATCATTACTGAGATATTACTGGCCACCGACCCATAAGCTACCAAACCCCATAAGCTCCAAGACACATAAGCTACCAAACCCACAATCTACTGGTCCTCTACCAGTCATACCGAGGGATTTGGCCCCCATGGGATATTCAGCATTCCATCACGGCTTTCACATGTTCCATCGGAGTTATCCACGGATTCTGCCATGAGTCCCTATGGTTCCTATTTGAGTTATGGTTGACTTGTGGGTTGATATTGTAGCAGCGAGCTCAGTAGACATATGTGTCTCACTAGAATCACTACAGTCTCACTACAGTCTCACTACAGTCTCACTAGACATCTTCTGTGGTCTCACTAAGAAGGAAAACTTAGTGAGACTTACACGTGACCGATCTCCAATCCTCCCTGTTACTAAGCTGGTAACCAGCAGACTCAACTACCGTCATTCTATTCCATATTCATTCCGGCTTGGCTGCTTCTTTGGCTCCACACCCCTGGTGCTCCATCCATAAACATCCATGCCACTTTTCCGATCTCGAAAAAAAGAATCCAGCCCCGATTCTCCCATAAAACCGTCTTCCAATTCCAATGCTTCAAGATCGAATTCCATTAGATCCGAAGCCTCCTTCCCCTCTGGGAGCAAATTCAAACTTTTCAAGCCAAAACAAGGGGCCAATGAATCGGTGATTTCTGTCTCTAGTCTCAAAAGTGGGTCCCCGTCGTTACTGCCTCCAAAACTGAATCTTCATCTTGCCATCCCATCCCCACACAATCCAACTCCGACTCAAAGGCAAACAGTAAAGCCAATCCTCAAGCATGGTACGGTAATACCACACCACGAAGATTCTAGAGTAGATTCTAGCGAGGATTCCGGTTCAGAATTCGATTCTGATTCAGATACAGATCTGGATGGGTTGTCTGATGGCGATGGATCTCACTCACTTCATACTTACTTTACAGAGGATGACGAAGATCACACTCATGCCATGAAAATGTGGAATAAGATTTCCCAACATCACTTGGCCCAACAACTTTCCACCATCATGGGCTACTGGGGTATTTCTTCGCTACTTTCCAAAGAACTGCTTCGTGATCAAGCCAATGAAGAGCTGAGAAGAACTTATTCCCTTCTTGATAATCAAGACATCATTCATCGGTTATCTCCCACCACCAGTGACAACCAATCCATTATAGATACCCATCAGATTGAGTTGATAGATTCACTCAAGAAAAAGTTTTACGAGTGTCTTAAATATTGCCAGACCCTGGGAAAATGTGAAACATTCAAAGGCCAAACATTGAATGAAAAATATGGCATTGTCAAAGAGTTAATCGGAAAAGGATCCTATGGTGTTATCAAGCTAATTTATCCCGAAGAAAATAAGACATCTAATATTCATCAAGGAATGTTTGCCGTTAAAGAGATCACTAGAAGGTCAACCAAAGAGGCCAATGATAAGTTTGTTGAAAGAGTACTTTCAGAATTCATTATTTCTTCAACCTTAAACTCAAAGCATATTGTCAAAACGGTGGATATAATGGTGACATTACCAACAATTGGTTCATCCAATTTACCCCAAATTAAATTCAGTCAAGTGATGGAATGTACCCCAGGAGGAGATCTTTTCACTTACTTAACTACAACTAATGATAAAGCCAATAATGCTGTCACATTTATGTCTTTAGAAGAAATCGATTGTTGTATTAAACAAATATCAAAAGGTTTAAAGTATATGCATCAGCATGGTGTGGCTCATTGTGATATAAAACTTGAAAATATCTTACTCACTTATAAACAACCATATACTGATAAAACAGGTAAACCATGTTCTAAGATAATTTTGAAGCTTTCAGATTTCGGAAAATCAAGTGTTTTCAGAACCAAATTTGATACTAAAGAACAATATCAACCTAGAAGCAGTGGACCAGTGGGATCTGAACCTTACATGGCCCCAGAAGAATTTCTGTGTGAAAGTTCATACTCTTTATCTAAAAAGGATTGTTGGGCATTGGGAATAATAATCTTGGTATTATTCAATATCAGAAAGAATTATTATTCTGGTAAAAAATACATTACAGATGATGATTCGAATGAAGATAAACTGAATCATGAAAATTACGCTTCAGGTTATCTTTGGCAAACCACAGATGTAAAGAACCACATTTATAAAAAGTATAAGGATAAATTTTTTGAAGAATATTCAAAGAATAGAATGAAAGCCGATTATGATCAAAAGACTAAGGAATGGTTAATTAAAAGATCAGGGAATTTCAAACCTATTGAAGAATTATTCACTTTACCAGGCAAAAATTTGCAAGTTGATGGTATTCGTGGTGGAAGTGGTAGTTACAACAAGGATGAAGATGAGTTATGTGAATTAAGGCGAATGTTAATTTATAAGATGCTCGATATTGATCCCAAAAATCGACTTAGTGTGGATTTATTCCTTAAAAGTGATTGGATGACTTCGGTGGAGAATTGTGCATAATAAACTTTAACTGTTATGAACTATAAATAAGTCAAGTTCACAGGTAATCATATAAATTCATCGTAATGTCCACAATAATAATAAAAAGAATTGTACAAGGATAAAACTTGTACGATGCCCTTAATGAAATCTATAATTAATGATGTAGAATTAAACTGTCGTTGTCCATCGTTTATTATCCATTAGAAATCAGAGAAAAGATTACCATAAGGATCTTCTACTCCACTGATACCATAATCGAGATCCTTATCTTCGGGATATCTATCAAACTGAGAAGTATCACCCACACCTGAAGTGATAGGTGGTTCATATGGAGTTTCTATGTCTCTTGAGAGCAATCTTTCCCAGATCACTTCTTTGAACCATGGATGGGTTTTAACATCATCTGAGCCTCCTTGTAAATTACCAAGTCTTTGAGTTAAATCTTTCACGATTAACTTTTGTAATAAATCAAGAATATCTGGAGGTAAATAATCTGGATAAGTAATGGTTCCATTTAAGATATTTTCGTAGGTTTTCATTGGAGTTGGGTCATAAAATGGCGTGTAACCAGTTAACATTTCGAATATCAAAATCCCGAAAGACCACCAGTCAACAGACTTATTGTAAGGTTTTGTTGCCACCACTTCAGGAGCTATATAATCCGGAGTTCCACATAAAGTATATGTGACATCACTGACTTCTTTGGCAAAACCAAAGTCCGTCAATTTGATATGACCATTCTTGTCTAACAAGATATTTTCCGGTTTCAAATCACGATAGATTATGTCAAGCTTATGCAAGTATTCGATGGCCAAGAACACTTCAGCAGCATAGAATTTGGCTACTGGAGTAGGAAAGCGTTGAGACTTTCTCAATAATGAGAAGAGTTCACCACCTTCTATATAATCCATAATCATAAAGAGATTATGACAGTCTTGAAACGTACCCCACATGCGGATAATAAATGGATGTTGAGCCAATTTCAACATTCTTCTTTCATCATTAGTATGTTCCACTTGTTTCATGTTTACTACTCGTTCTTTTTTGAGGGTCTTCATAGCATAGAACCGTCCATTATGTATGGATCTAGCCAAGTGAACTCTTCCGAATGAGCCTGTGCCCAAAGTACGAAGGATTTGAAAGTCATTAAGAGTATATTTCCCCTTAGTAGTAGTATCTCTATGAGCATGACGAGAGTTAAGTCGCTGAAGGGAATGCAGCGATGTAGATTTTTGATTTTCCAATACGGGAGGGTTGACGTAGATGTTTTGTTGTTGTTGTCTTTGAGCCAACTCTTCCAAGGAAACGTCATTAAGAGACATTTGGCTCGGTTCGGTGTTGGCCATGGAAGTCATGGAGATTGAATAGAATGGGGGAAAACGGAGACTTTTAAGGAAACGAAAACGGAAAAGGAGAAGATCAACGGTTTGGATGAGCGACGATAGTGACCACAGTGACGGTGACGACAGAAGTAAAGATGAATCAGAACGGCGAAGAATAAAGCCAATCAATTAATTTCCATGTACTGACACTTGAAGTTATAATCCTTGGGTGCCGTTTTTTTTTTACTTTTGGACGGCGCACACTGCGGTAGGGAGCACTGCCCGGTAAAGAACTAGAGCGATTGGAAGCATTTAGGTGAAGTATGGAGGGTGGCAAAGTTGATAGCAACTGGCCCCATAAAGTCCATAAACCCATTGATCATTGGCTTACCACTACAGGCCCGTCTATGGATGCGTTGGGTGAGATATTATGGGAACTTTGGTAGGTAATTCTGGCTAAACATCCAGACATCAGCTCGTAGTGTCAAGTACGAAGGTGCTAACAGCTTAGTGAGTAAGCTTAGCATAAGCCTTAGTGGGAAACAGCCAAGGGCCAAAGTGTAAAAGCCAAAGGCCAAACTGCCAAAGGCCAAACTGCTAAAGGCCAAACTGTTAAAGGCCAAACTCCATGACACCAGAAACAAAGCAACGTCACAACCTGAATATCATCAGACGGCAGATAACGGCATAGAACGGTAGATAAACAACGGAGAACAACGGAGAACAAATATGGGTTTCAAATACAGAGAGAATGGTCCCACTTGTCCACTTCCACTTCCAGTCCATTAGTCCATTAACTGGTCCACTAAGGTGATAAGGGGTGGTACCGGAGTAGCTTCTTGTACCAGCATAGTTGGTAGGTATAATTCCGGCACTATTTAGGTACTATTTAGGTAGTGATTGGCGGGTAGACAGAGAGTCCTAAAAAATAGCGGGCCAGGGCCTATGCAGCGGACGCAGTACCTATTACGCAGACGCAGTACCTATTACACATTACGCAATGAGATGTCGACGCAGGGCAGCCAATTCGCACTCCGGATAAGCAAACTGCAGAATGTATCCTCTTCAGAGCCACCGTTCTGCCCGTTATAAGGATGGGCGTGGGGGACGGAACCACAGGTTAGACAGCTATCCACGTCCTTTCATCAAATCCTCCATCAACATCCACCACATGGTGTTGCCGAGTACTACCGACATTAAGCACGCCATGGCAAGTCATGGCTGGGCAACGTTGGCCACTGGCATGCACCGTCAACATAGTGCAGTAATGCCAGCTGCAGGTCCCTTTGGCTAAGGTGGACCGAGGCATGAAATGACAGCTAAATGACAGAAACGACACAAGAGGACACACTCTAGAAACTATTACTACTAAGATGAGGCCGTTGTGAGATGATGAGATGGAATAAGAAGGGAAAGAATTCCAAAGCCTTTTGTTGGGATTTGGAGGCTTTGGGGTTCTAGAGTATTGCAGTATGGGTTTTTTTGCGGTTGGCTTCTTGTGGACTATTCGGTCAAAGTTGGACGATATCCATTAACTTTGGCTGTTGCTTGGCGACATGCCAATGAGTCTACAACGGTAAAGTGAATTAATGAGATAATAAAATAATGAAACTATGAAACTATGCAGAACTGCAACCTCGGATTCAATCCATCTTGACACCCTCAACGTTCGGAGATAAGTGGACGTATTGGTAACTTTCGAGATGGGATGGATCATAATAGCTTTCTGGCCATCATGGGAAACTTCTAGACAGGTGACTTGGATGCAAGTGAACCTTAGATCGTGAAGTGGTTAGTTCCCGTGGCTAGTTCCCGTGGCTAGTTCCCGTGGCTAGTGGCCGGTGACCCATGGCCGGAGATAACTTTGCCATCTCCAAAGTGCTGGTTCACGCGAATCACATCCCCTGACAACCTGCAACCTGTAATCTGCAACCTGTCAGGGAAAGTTTTAGCGAGATTTGGTAAATTAATAAATTCGCTTAACCCATAAAATAACGCCGGTGGTGGTCAGTAAGGTAGTTTAATTATTGTCAAAACGTCTTCAATACCTCCCAATAAACTAATGCTGTAGATTTGGAAATTATCCACCATTGAAACATGTGACTTTCGTCATTATTACTTCTTGTTTGCCTATACTTTGACATCTTCTGCAACCATAAGCCTAATAATTCAAGCTTGATAAAATTGCTTTGTACCAACACAAGAATTCTCGGTGGTACATTACCGCCAATCGTTCACTTTTCCTGGGCTCATGATTTCACGATCTGAGACCAGATCCATATCGACCTAATGCCAGTGACATGAGATCATGCCCGCCTCAAGTCCATCATCTGATCCGCACCCGTCGGAATCCCAGCATTTCCGCCTTTCTGCCTTTCGGCTCGGATCAACTTGTGGGTTTCAGGCCGATACCGTAAACATATATCCGATTTTTCAGTCTCACATTATCCAGTATTCTCTAGGAAACTCTTCTTCATAAACTGACTCTGTGGTTTGGTTGTCCAGATCATGAGTTGCAGCAGAATTGCTTTCCTCATCGTCCTGCATTTCCTCATCAGATCCATATCCGTATCCTTCCCCACCTCGGTTTACATCCGCCAATGTAGATGATCTCAGCAATAAAGTTTGGTTCCCTGAAGCTTGGCTTTGGCTATTTTGCCTGGTATGCAAGTCTTGGCCCAGATTTGAGGCCGGTTCTTGACCTTGATCTTGACCTCGGTCTTGACCTTGCCCATGACTTGAATCTCTTGTGGAATTATCGGTACTATTGTGGCCAGTTCCATGATGTGAATTGTTCGCTGGACCCTCATCATGATCTTCAGAGTCAGCTGGATTTTGCTCGTGATGATGAGCACTAGTCCTTCTACTCCTGCTCAACTTGAGTAAACCATTAATTTGCTGATTTGCTGATTTAAGCTTCTCAAGTAAGTCGTGACTGTTTTGAATATCAAATCTTTTGATGATTCTAACTTCTTGGTCTTTGATCTCATTATGTTCTTTCTTATGATTACCTTCACTGACCCGCTTATTACGAGAATTGGTCTCTCTTGTAGAATAAGACGAATAGTAAGAAATCAACCTCATTAAAACAGCACCAAAACCAAACTCTTGTAAGTATTTAGCTCTATCCTTGACTGAAAGAACATCGGGCTCATCATCTTCATTTAGGTTCAGCCTATGAGGAGTATCTTCATCACATTCAGAATCTGAATCAAGGAATATTCTTTGATTACTATTCATTCTTCTATTGCCAGAATCTCCCAGAGATTCAAACAACATAAACTCTTTATCAACATGTACACTATAGGCAGAATACCTGGTCAAGTTGATGAGAATAAATACAATAGATGATTTGATTTCATTCAAGTTGGTGTTTAAGTTGATTCTTTCACTTATATCAAGAGTTCCCTCATAACTGGGTGTACTCAACTCCATAAACCTTAACCAAATACCCAACATGCCATCATTTGGAAATTCATCCTTTTTAATTTTATCAATCTTCGCATACTTGTGATTTTCAATATAATTAATAGATGTTACCATTCTGACGTATTCTTCATTAATGATCATCGAAAAGAGATCATCATCGTAAGCACTATTCAAGGTCTTTTTTGTGAAAGGTGAAAAGTTGTAGATAGATAATTTCAAATAATCATACCAAGTCGCTGGTAAATCGTATTCTGGACTCATCCATTGATTTTCTTCATATGTTTGTACCACTACTTTATGGAAATGTGGAGACCCAGCAGTGAAATTACGCAAAATATCAAAGGCGACCAACTTTTGTTTCACCTTAACTTTATGAATCTCTGCTGAATTCACTATTTCATTCCTATTAGAATCAAAGGACTTTTCAAACCCATAAAAACTTTTCTTGATCAATAAATTTAATGGGAAATATTCTAAAATCTCCTGTTTGTTTTCGTTGGTCTCATGGTACAAGAAATTCTTAATAACCTGCATGATGTTTAACTGAACAAATGTATTTTGGTAATCGTCTTCAGCTTTGATTCCCGGATCATTAAATCCCAAAATGGCTGGGCTGTTATTCACTGCGGTTGTGATCTCAAAAAGAGATGATAAACTTTGAAGGAATGATTCGTAATTGACCACATTATATCTGAATGAGCTGAAATCTAATATGAAATTTCCTAACAAACTAATTGTAATGGACATATTGAGCATTTGTATTTTTTTGCTTCTCAACATCGATACTGATTGGTTCTTCCCACCCAATTGATATAAGAATTTATTGATTCGTTCAGAATTGGAAAATGCTTTGAGAATTTGGAGAAAATTTGTTATTAATCCTCCTGAATTGTCAGTATTATTTGGTGCAGTAATGTAACTTTTGAGAGAGTTACATTCAACATAAAATGTTCTCAATGTAGTGACAGACCTTGAAAGAGATCTAATCAAATATAAGCAGTCAGTATACATCGAATGATCAAACAACGATCTTACTATTCCTAAATTTTTGCTGAACCAAGGTAAATCATCTTGTTTTACCTTTTTCGAACGTAATAACCGGTATCCTAATTCGTTTTGGCCCAACAAGAATTGGAAGTCATCAATAATTTCAAATATAGTTTCTGCAAATGAAATATTAATTTTTTGTTGGTCTTGTGCCAAGTTGATAATCCTGTTTCTGTATACTTCGTTTGAGCTAGTGAATACACTTAGTAAATAGAACAAATCGGCCAATTTATGTTCATGACCTTCATCAGGCAAAGTAATGAACACCGTGAAATCAACAAATGAAGTACCATGTTTACTATCCTTCTTGAGATACTTAATGAATTTCAAGAATTGAGAAGACTTCGTCAATTCCTGGACTTGTTCAATAATTTTAAAATCAGTATTAGCGTCCTTGATATCGTCATTGAGAACAGGGAACTTGGTGCACATGTCAGCAAGGATACGGGCAGGAGAAGACAAATAGATTGGCATTTTGAAACCTGAGTTGGTTGTTTGAAGAGAATTTGAAACGTCACCTAAATCAAGCATTTGAATAACCCTAGGAAGTAACTTTTTATAGTTTTGAAGTAACAATGCTTGTTTATTAGCAGGTTCCAATTGTTCGAGGTAATTGATGATAAGATTCAATGATGCTAAGCTCAACAATTGATCATCAAACTTCAATAATAAAAGCAATGTCAAATATACACTTTCAGATAAGACCACCAGTGATCTTTGTGGATTGGAATCCTTGAAGTTTCTGATAATTTCAAAATCGTTCTCTTTCATGACGTGGAATATTTGACAAATGGAAACAATTAATTCAAGAATTAATGGGGAATTAACTTTTGATCTAAGAATACTTTGATTGAGTTCAATATTAGGAAGATTTGTATCTTCGAATGCAATTTGATGTAGCAAGTCGGGGTTGTTGTCAATCATGGGGAAATGGGTCAACATTATCGTGGTACATTCTCTCAGTAATCTTCTGAGAAGTGAAGTAAGCAATGTCACCATGGATTTGTCTATCAATTCATTTAACGACAAAAGTAAAGGAATTAATCTCATCAGTTTGATTACAATAGAATTGATATGTGTGTAACTTTCTGTTTCACTGACAATTAACAAGCATGTAATAAACCGTGACACCTTCTTAGCATCAAAATCATGGAGGCGAATGTTGGAAAGGAACAAGAAGATATCCAAACATGAAGCCAAGATATTGTTGATTTTGGATTCAATCAGTTCGGGAACGCTTTGCCTCAATGAATAAGGGATGAATTGTCCAATATAATACTCTAGAAATTGGATTATAGGACTGATGACCTTTTCCAAAGACTTTAAGCAAGTAGTGACATTGGCATGCTTGTCGGTGTTTACTTCGGTAATGTAGCCACACAAGATCTTTAGAATCACACCTCTCCTCTCCAAGTCATCAAGAAACTCCACCTTCCGAATCCATGAAGGGGTGTCATGATTGATTATTTGCTGGATCAGTTGGGTGAATGAATCCACCAATCCTGCGATAAAGTTGACATCTCCAACCAATTTATACTTGAGGTCCTTATTGCCTATAAGTGACACCCGGAGCTCCGTAAGGTCCTTCCATGAAACTTCTGAAGGAACTGACATGATTGTTGGGGTAAGTGGGTGAGATATTGGGGTAAATGAGAGTTAGTGAGGGTGAGTTTATCAGGGTTATTTTGTGCGATTTGGTGGTAATTGACACACACTGAGGGCCCAAGTACCAAATGGACCAAATGGGACCAATACAGAGAAGATTTCTAGATGTTTGAATTTACAATATCACTTGATTTTCAGGTACCCTTGATGTTCTGCTCTGGTTACCGTCTTCAGGATTTGCTGTAGCTCCCAATGTGGTGTCAATGTTCTTGAGAGTACCGCTCTAACTGTGGAGACTAAAGAGCTTAAGTGACCATTAAGCCTTATAACCAGAAAGTGTCAAGGAACATCTGTGAACATTTGGAAAAATTAGCCTATTTTTTTATGACTCAATTGTGATTTCCGACAATTCTTTAAGGGCTGGTCGTATTGATGTAGAAATAGAAACATTGAAGTAGTAATAAATGAAAGGACTCAGAGCAATACTAGAATATAAGGTGAAAATCATTAAAGGAATCTGTAACCATAAAATATTAAAAAGCTGGAATTTCAAATCCAAATCCAATTCCAATTCCAATTCCCATGACACTTTGTTTAGATAATCTTTTTGATCATTTGTTACTGAAATTTATAGAATAAACTCAATGGCAGATATCCTACGAAAATAGTAAAGAATACTTTCACAGTTTGAAATAAGACTTGATTGTAGTTGTTTTATTCAAGAATCTGTTGTTTGATAAATAGAGTAATGGAACTTATAAATTCAAAATTTTGATAATTTATCATAATTAGCACATTATTTCAATAATTCTTCATCATATTAATCATTATTTTTGATAAATATCAAATATCAACAATTAATTATTCTCCATATATTTATGTATTTATTCTAATAAGCTTGAACTGTTCAGATCTTTCCTCTCCAAAGTTTTTGGCTCTCAGTTGCCCCTTTACCCTTCTTAATATCTTCGCTCACATGAGTATCAGCATCAACTCGTTTAGGGATGTACTCCAAAATCCCTGCCAAATCGGCACCCTGTGGAATCCGAACAACGCCATTCTTGTCAGCAATAATGTAATCTTGGGGATCGATCCGTAATATCTCATCCTTCTCCAACCCTGTAACCTTGATCTCCAACGGAACATTGATTCCAACAACCTTGACCAAAGGTCCCGGAGCCGAGGTTCCCACTCCATATGACCACACAGGATACTTAAGATCGTTATGCTCATCTAAGTCCCTGATTCTTCCAAGAATTACCGATCCATTGGCTTTCCTATATTGGGCTCTGGTAGACATCAATCCCCCATAAAGAGCATTATTGACTTTGACAAATGGATAACTGGTGGTTTGTGCTTCCAATGGAAGTCCAATCACAACAATGGAGTCTTCTGGAACCTGGTCGATATAAGACTCTTTCACTGCAGGTCTGGGATCAGATTTGGGAGCATATAAAACCGTATACGCCTTTCCACTGGCAGATACCAGACCAGCCACGGGTGATCGGTTCTGCAAGTTAGGAATGAATCCTCCATCTCCATAACCAAACTTATTCAAAGCATCAGATACGTCACACGGAGTATACTTTTTCAAGGTGGCAATCACCTCTTTGCTAACCAATGATTTACCAGTCATGATAACCAAGTTGCATCTATTTACTGGGGTAATTATGGGGACACCTTACCCGGACCTCGGCTATGTACAGGGAGTATATTGAGGAATTGGGACATGAACTATTTTGGGTGTTATCCGAGGAGAATAGGTGAAGATGAAGAGAACAACCTTTCCAGGCAATTGAAGTTTATTTGGACTAATCAAGACTGATTCTTTCCTTCATTTTCTTGATTCTTTCACTTTCTTCATCACTGATACCCTCATCTCTTAATTGTGAATCTGGAGCAACCTTGTGACCCAATTCGTCATCGTTGGTCTTCTCTTCGATAATCATGGTGGTAGTGGCCAATTTGAATCTGGTTCCAAGCTCAGTAATGAAATTTTCTTGTAATTGGTAATCTTTGATGATGGTTTCAGTTTTAACTCTTTCGTCTCGGATATCATTAAGAATAGCTCCTAAAGTATGAGGATGTACCATGGTACGTTTGGCATTGACGGTGTTTTCCATTTGTTGCTGGACTTCTTTTTCTCCCGCTTCAAAAAGGCTTTTACGATGCAGAAGTTGCTTGAGGGCCAATGAGTTCTGGGTCATCAATTCTGGAGTAAACGAATGGATCTGTCTTCCCAAATCATTAATATTGTGCACGTATTTGCTGTCATAAGTGGAAGTACCTGCTTCATGAGGATCAAATCCGTCCTTACCCTCAGGTAAATTCTGTTCGAGTTTGGCAACTCCCGTACTTTTCTTGTTCAACTTCTTCTTGAGCTTACCAGCATCAAAACCAGATGATTGGTAGGTATTCTCCATGGGTTTTTGGTCCAAACTTTCATCACCAGAACCAAATTTCTTGAGCTGTTGATCGATATGAGTTTGTTCATACTTTTGTTGTAAACTCTTGGGAGGCAATTGATTGATGTTGCTTCTATTGACGGATTTGGCCGCTGACTCCAACGATTTGGTCAACTTTCTAGGTTTAGATCCCGAGTTACCCATTGTGATGGTTTCTGTTTATATAGAAGAAACTTTGGTGATTTAGAGTTGGTAGGTTTTACTTGATCTCCATATTTGGTTGTTCCTACAGGATGCGATGATGGGTTGTATTGTACACGACTTTCTGTCTATATAGTCTGGCGGAGGTTCTAGCATCAACTAGTACCATTATGTAAGAGAATGATAAGGTGATAATATTAATAAGGAAACCAAATGAGTAAACGAGATGGTGGCAGAATTTTGAGGAGTGAACTCATTTGCAATTGTTCATTTGTTCCATTGCTCGTTTAAAGGTAAAGGTAGTCATATCAATAATTGGTGAAGTTATGATGATGGAGATGAAAACGACATTATAACTTGATTTGATTAATTCTTGTCCTTCTTCTCCTTCTTCTCCTTTTTATCTTTTTTATCCTTCTTTTCTTTCTTTTCTTTCTTGTCTTTCTTTTCCTTCTTGTGCTCAGAAGACTCGCCGTGCTTGGCCTTCTTCATAGGTGGCTCTTCAGTTTGGGATTCAGGCTCGGATTCAGCTTCAGATTCAGAATCATTTCTAGGTTTTGCTTCTTGGAAATCAATAGCTCCATATCCGGTAGGAAAGTGTCTCATTCTCAAATTTCTAACTTTCTTAACATCCTTTCTGGCTTCAACAACCTTGTTGTAGTTAATTTCTGGGATCTTCACAATCTCACGGATGTTATAAAGTCTGGAAATACTACCCTTGGAGGCCTTGTATCCTTTCTTACCATGTAAAAACACGGAATGCATACGGTTATCGGTATCAGAAGCCACCAATTCTTCGTTGATTTGATAGGTTCTTTTCTTGTTATTGTTTTCAAGCTTGAATGTTTCTGGACCATTGGAGATCGATGTGGAGGTGAATGAAACTGGTAAGGTCTTGAGGTTTTCAATGGGGAAACCCTTTGGAGCCTTTATCAACCAGATCTCTTTCTCATCCGAAACGGAGAGTTTTGAGCCGGGAGAAATTTTGGAGTAATGCTTAGGAGGCTTGAATTCCACATCTTCCACTTCGGAGTCGGAATCATTGACGAATTCACTGGATTTGTATGCTGGCATCTTGGGATGTATCGCTAGTTAACAAAATTTTTTTGGCATCTCATCAAGAGTCAACTCACGTGCACGCGCACGTGATCAAAAATAATAAGAAACATCCATACCGCAATATATTAAGATGAGTGACTTATCACAACTTCAATTAGTCCCAATGACATTAAATGGCTTCTAAATGGCTTCAAAATGATTACAAATGATTCCAGATGATTCCACCTGATTAACGCGATTTGAACAATTCAACATTAGTAAGAAAGTTCTATTTTTATTTAACACGTTTGATATTCTACTGATAGCGAAAGTTAAGTCCGATATGGATATTTTTCAGTGGGATTTCACCTCAACAATACGAGATTTCGTGTTTAAGAGTCAGATCCAAAAATAGGTTGGTCAAGCTATATTTAGACAGGAGGCAATGGAGTTGAAGTAATTGATGAAGTTGAAGTAATTGAAGTTGAAGTAATTGATGAAGTTGAAGTAATTGAAGTTGAGTTGACTAATTTGGTGATGGTGGTACAGCTGATGAGATGACGGAGCTTACGGAGGATCCCCACAGCCATTGGTCAGTCGCCGCTTCGCCCTTGTTTCGATTCGGCGAAGTTAAGATGATAGCTTCGACTATG
>JAJMGF010000058.1:0-40980 GCA_030568495.1 Suhomyces chickasaworum
GGGGGGTAACTAGCCTGTTTGTAGGGAACTAGCCTAATTGTAGGGAACTTGCAAACTGTAGCGATGTTCAGGGAGAATATGGTACGAAGGAAACAGTACCAAAGAACAAAGAACAGCCCAAATGAGTTAGTGAATGGTAGTTATGGGTATGGACTTAGGAGCTTGGACCTTCACCCTGAGACTCCACAGTTGGGAAGTGATTAGGGATTCCAGCCTAACGGCGGTGCGAATTGATGCCAGTTGTTGGTCCAGTTCAGCGCCAATTCTGTCAGTAAACAGTTCCTGTCTGTCACTGCCAGGACCAGTCTAAGTGAACTGTTCTGTTGATGAAACGTATCTGTCTATCCAGTCTGTCAAGCTAAACTAAGAAGAAAGCTTTAAAATGATGATAAAAAAAACGATGGGAATCTGTCACAACTTAAGGGTAAATGCAAGATCATAAAAGGTTTGCCAGAAGCACGACACCGACACAATACCAGTGCGAAAGAGTGAGTTGAAGTAATTGGTCTGGGGGTAACTACGGGGCCAACGGGGTGCGACTACATCGGGGTGCGGACCATACAGCAATCGACTTAACATGTAATTATTTAAGGATAGAACATGTAATAATCGGGTGATTCTGAGGCGAAGGTGAGGTGATGGGGCTTATATGCAGTGGAATAGGCTAAAGTGTAATTAACCTGCATGACACATGCAGCTATGCAGCTATGCAGCCATGCATTGAGGTGAAGTGTTTATTGGTCCAGAGGTAGAATGACCTGAGATGGACATGACCAATTTACAACATGATCAATCATGCATAGATGTTGATGGAAATTGATAGAATATTAAGAACATTATAGAACTGTGAGGAACATACCTGACCAATGTTAGGAGTCCTTGTCTTTGTGACTGGTTAGAGCTTGATCTAAATACCGACCATGCAACTAAAACCGGGCATCAAACGATGACCAATCGGAACTGGGTCTGTAGTGGCTGGTCACGGAAACTGCACAACAAGTAGGGGTGGAGTGAGAAAAGAAAAGATTCGCGCGGTTTTGTGTGATTTTTGATTTGGTCCGGGCTTACGTAATCAGAAAAGGCTTAAGCGTAGTTTTTAGGCTGTAACCTACATTGTAGCCACCATCCAAGTATAAGCGGATCAATACTAAGCTTTCTGGATACCTTGGTTATGAATGCTATCAAGCTAGAGGCTGAATTTTTTAGGGGAATGCATTACGTAACCGGATCACGTGCTAAATTTTAAGACATTGTGTGATCCGGGGGTAAACCCGAGGGTACACCGCCACGATGGGTTAGATACTCAACGGTTACTATAAAATACTCCCTACGAAATTCTCGAAATCGCCCACCTGTCTTTCAGTCTCTCCCTTCACTACTTACTGAACATGACTAAAGAAAGACAGGACCAAATAATGAAATTCCAAAGTCATTCTTAGACACGTGCGGCTCTTGTTGAGGTCTGTATGTAGGACTATGGCTCGCATGAAATTTCCGGTTAGATTGGCAATGTAATGAAATCGGATAGTGACGCCGGTTGCTGGCAGCGAACAAAGGAGATTCAATTGGACACAAAAGTGTAGCGACTCTGTGTTTAGATATTGAGATTTTCAGACTTTCAGATTCTCAAATTTTGAGATTTACAGCTTTGATTTCAGATTTTGAGCTCTAACTTGGAGTTTTGAGCTTGAAAAATTGAGCTTCAAGAGCAAAATTGTTGGCCATCGGTTTATCAGCACAGAATTTGCCACTATCATCACGTGGTCGATGTTTGTGCTTTGGAGAGATGGCCAGCAAGTTTGGTTGTGGAGTTTGATTAGTAGATAGTTGATCACGTGACCGTATCCCCCACTTCCAGTACTACCACCACTCCCCCACTTTTGCTCAATTCTCCTCCAAAGTCATTTGTAGTCGTTTTCGGTTCCACTCGATGGTTGACCCCACTTAAGGGTGTTCCCCTCTTCCTCATTATATGCACTCTTCAAACTTTATGTTGCTGGTACAATTGCTTACGTAACTATCAACTACCAAAAAGATATAGTCAATGAGCTCTCTCAGCTTGGAGCAGCTTGGAGCATACTGCCCAAAACATCCACTTTGGCCCTTTGGGCCCAAGAATTGAACAGCAATTGAGTAGTGATAAATTTATTCAAAGTCGAGCTTGGGTTGGTGGCTTTGAACCAAATTTTCTAATTATATAATTGGTCATTTGTGGCCATTAGTGGCCATTTGTTCCCCGAATCATCAGCTACTTCACCTTAGAATGAGGTAAATATATTAGTCTTGGGTTAAAAATATTTGAATTGAATTTGATAACATTGGATCTATTAATGGTGGATTAATTATGAAGACATTCGGTTGTAAGGTAACTGCAGAAGAAGCCTGTAGAAGAAGCCTTTTGGTGGCACTTCAAGTATAGAATTTATTAGCGCATTACTTCATTTATTGTAGTAAGGCAGTATAGGTTTTTCCGATATCAACTTACAAATTGTATCTAAACGAATTAACTTTATGAAGGCAATCTTATATGGAAGCTTTGGGTTTTATCACAGAGATATTAGAGTGAGGTGGAAAGTAGTTTGAATGGAAAAGTGAGACTGAAAAATTCCGAAAAATTCCAAAAAATCCCAGAAAACTTCAAATATCATGATATTAACATTTTTTACTTGTCCCTGATTCCAATACTTTGAGAGCTACTAGAATGCCCAAGTGGTCAATGTACAAGAGAGGAAGAAGAATAAAACGATTCGATACCAACGTGGATATAATTGAAATGTTTCGATTTGTGCCTCAAATTGATAAAGAGAAGAATCGGTGCAAAAATCTACTAGATGAATGGAAAAAATTAGACGAGCATGAAACCATAATGAATTTGCCTTGTTAATTTTATCATATAACTGATCAAGCCTACTATATTTAGGTTAGACTTTAGATTTGACAATGTCTTTTATCTACGAGATGTCAATTTGAATTGCATTCAATTCGAACAGTCATCACCCACAAAAGCTATCAGAGCTACCTACATTTGATCTCCAAGCTTGTCAAGGAGAACTTTGAAACTTTCGGCAATTCGGCAATTCGGGTTTCTAATATTAATTCACTACTCATATGAAGAACACATTTATCTTCTCCATATTATGATTTTGTCAGGGCTATAAAATCACCAGAACCTACCAGTATTCAAAAGAATCGTCCAAAAGAATCACCCAAAAGGACCTTGATATCCGCCAAAACCCACCATTTCTATACTACCCGAATCTGCCAATAACTCACCTTCAAAACCGATTGAACTGTTTCATTTCTTCTATCTTCTCGTTTCATCAGTTCTGGTCCCAAGTGGTTGTGGCACTCTCACCCCACACATTAAGTAAAGACTAACACTATGAGGGTGAGATACAGAGCCATTGATAATGGTTACAAATTTACTCAAACCTTCAATACCACCTCCACGAGCCGCGGGGGCATTCAAGGTGGGGACTTAAATGTTGCTTGTGGTATCACAACTGACCAATTGCTAAGGCTTACAAACTAATCCCACCACCCCCACGTGACGGGATATGCCTCAAAATCCACCTCACGTGGGGTCACCCGGGGGATTATCGCCCTTGTGGAGAAGACGGACAGTGACCTGTCAAAGTGAAGATAACTCGCTGGATTTAAACTGTTGATTGGCCACTTCGGTTGCAAATCCGGTCACCGAGCTTATTCGGAAATTCCCTCGTAATCAACAACCATCAATGTCGGATGAACCGTATAATGTGGTCGGTAGCGACGTGGGCCCTTTTGGGTTCCCGGTAAGCGCACGACCTACTACCAGTTCAAACCCCCCTAACTCTCAACAAACTTCACCACACCCGCCATAGTGCCCATTCCATCACTGACCTGCCTGTTTGATATCTTATTCTTTGGAAGAGCGTAACATCCGCTCGTACCTGCTGTTATTCTGGTCCAATGATTTCCAATCGAAAAAGACCCAGAGGGTTCAGTGAGACTTTCGACTCCAACAAGACCTCCGACACCACTGGACCCTCCAGTGGCGTAGCCACTTCCCGCTCTAATCCACACCCCTCCCCATCGTCCAGTATATCCAACACCAAAAGCATCCACTTGGATTTGGACCCTGATTTCAGTGAAACTAGCGTATCTTCCAATCTGTTACTGGCTGCTCAAGTGTCTCCGCTGTCACATCCTTATGTGAAAACTTCTGGTGGTGGTGCTGGTTCCAAGCCAACGTTTAACGCCAAGTACCTCAAGAATATGCCTCGTCCTGACAAGGACGTTTATGTCATTGGTGATGAAGATGAAGACATGGAGGGAGGTTCTGCCACCGCAATCGAGCCCACGCATCGCCTTCAACATAATGCCAACGATATGGTCTTGGAAGAGAACGAAGATGATGTCGATGACGTGGTGATTCTAGAAGAAAGAGACCTTTTGCCCAAACCGCAAAGAAATAACTCGGATTCCGTCTTGATGTTGGACCATGAGGCGTTTGCTGCCTACAACATGTTCAACGTTAATAACATACCCTTGGAAAACCCAACCTTCGAGCTCAACCTGCGAATTCCTGCAAAAAAGCAGCGTACAAACTCGTTGCCACAACTCCCACAAGCCAAGTGTTTCTACAATAAATTACCCAATAATTATATCTTGCAAACCCCCAAGTTGGGAAACATCAAGACCAACGTGATTCCTCACCAGCTTAATCTTCCGCCCTGTGATGATGACAGCGGTCACTACATTGTGAAACCCAATGAAGTTTTTGCCAACCGATTTATCATCATAAAGCTCTTGGGTCAAGGGACATTTGGAAAGGTTGTTCAGTGTTATGACAAAGTCAATCGAGAGCATGTGGCAATTAAAATCATAAGAAATATCAAAAAGTATCGTGATGCAGCCAGAATCGAACTAAGAGTACTTTCGACGCTTAAGAAGTTCGACAATGAAAATGTCAATCACTGCATTCATCTTCGTGAATGCTTCGATTTCCGTGGACATATTTGTATTGTCACGGATTTATTAAAGATTTCTTTGTATGATTTCTTGGAAAACAATAGATTTATTGCCTTTCCTGGTTCTCATGTTCAAGCCTTTGCAAAACAGTTGATTAGATCTGTAACGTTTTTGCATGATCTTAATTTAATCCATACTGATTTGAAACCAGAAAACATTTTACTTCATGATGATTCATTCAGCAAAAAGAACTTATTCAGCTCCACTTTAGCTGCTTCATTCTTACATTTAACAGAGAAAGATTCTTCGAAACGTATCGGAGATAAACTGAATTCTAAGAAAGTTCCAAAGTTTCTGAAAGTTCTCAAAAATCCATTAATTCAAGTTATCGACTTTGGTAGTGCGATCTTCAATGATGAATATCATTCTCTGATTGTTTCTACTAGACATTATCGTGCCCCGGAAATTGTACTTGGAACAGGCTGGTCCTTTCCATGTGACATGTGGTCTGTGGGATGTATCTTGGTAGAGTTAATTGTCGGGGAACCATTATTTAAAACTCATGATAATTTGGAACACTTAGCCATGATAGAAAAAATTTGTGGTTATCAAATAGATAAATCAATGGTGAAGGTACTGAAGTCCAATTCAAACCAATGTGGCTTGGATTATTTTACTGGTGAATACATGACGCTGCAAACACCCGAGAGCAGGTCAATTGGGTTGGATGAAGATGAAGATCAAGATGATGATGATGACGATGTGATTATTGATGATGAATCAACCATGCTTCATTCACTCACTTTGAAGTTCCCCAGTCGCGATACTCCTAGTAAATTCATTGAAAGTGTGGAAGATTTGAAGAGAATAGATTTGTTTGTGAGTTCACGAATAGGACTCGAAATTGATTTTGATAAAACCTTATCATTCAATTATCAGAACAATAAGCATCTTATCAACTTCGGAAACTTTACCTTTTGGTGGTTTTTTATTGATCTTCTTCGGAAATTATTAGTAATAAATCCTGAAGATAGAATCACTGCAAGTGAAGCATTATGTCATCCATGGTTTAATTTAGGAATCGAGGATGAGGGAACTATATGAATGGAGGATTTGTAAATATTTCAATTCGGCTTATACCTATTATTTTTATGGATTTATGTTTAACTATTGGCTCGGTGGTGCCATTTAATTCTTATCTTGTTACTCAATATATGTTTTCAACTAAAACTACATCTTGAGTTATAGTGGTGATGGTGAAGATGATTAATCAATTGGTTATTGTTTCTAGTACTGAGTTAGTACCCAATTCATTCAAAATTAATTAAAATCTACAATATTACCTTATTTAGTATTCCAAAATTGCTACAATAAAAGTTGAATTTTGTAAGACGATGGAAGAAAGGAAGAATGGAGGATGAAAGAAAGGAAGAAATAGTAGAAATGGTAGAAATGGTAGAAATGGTATGGGTTTCCTAGAGTATTGCAGTATTTCATCTCAACCAAGTAATTCATCATTAAAACATGTCATGTTAATTCTTGATACTTTAGAATTAGATCCAATTAACTGATGATAACAAAGCCAGACACTATATTTTAATATCAACATTTTCCTTATGATAATAATCCATTGTATAGTTATGTTGACGTATTGAAATCCCTTCATCAAGTTGTGATGAGTTCAATTATAGCAATAATTCAATGGAGACATCGGTGATTCAAATAATTTAGAGTTGGTGCTAATTTAAATAATTCACAATAACTAGTTTGGATGTGATACTTCTACTCAAACAGTTCTTATTAATTCTCACTTCAGTTACTCTGATCAAGTCCAAATCATATCCTAGAAATTCTCCAACTATTCTCACCAAATGGTTGGTTGGTTTCATTTATTCAAGAATCGTTTAGTCATCATTTAGCTGATTTGACTAGATTTAAAGCTCCACAACAACCGAGTTCTTATTAATACCAATTGTGTCGTTCAAAGTAGAGAAGTTACACCAGAAATGATCTAAATTAAGTAAAATTAATCATATGATATAAATAATCTAAAATTTCATTCGTATTTGGCTGTATTTTTGTATATTATATATTTCAAATTGATCAACAAATACTAAAAATTTGAAATGTTATGTAGCTTGATACTAATTAATTAAACTCAAATGATACATATTATAATGGATAATTCATTCAAGCTAAATAACATCTATTTATGATAATCATCTGAATATATTATTATAATATATAAAAGCTCTTTACTCATTTATTTATAAATGAAATAATTACTAGGCTGGTAGACTTCTCTACTTTTAGTTATTACTATTTTCTTGTGATCAAATGAACATAAATTATACAGAGTAGGTATCAAGACGTTTTATATGAGGTAGCATAATTTCTCGACAACTTTATGTAAAAGTTCATTTCTCTTGAAACTTAAGTATTCTTTTTTCCCTTTACCTCCCATACTGAGGTATCCGCTAGTAGTACAATTTCCCTTCTATATTTTAACAAGAACCAAACCCTTAGCTGTTTAATATTTTTCTCGATCTTTACTTTTTGCTCATGAACTTGTCCCCTCTAACTAATTAATTCCTCTCTAAGTTATTATCCTAAATATTTTATTAATACTCACACAGAACATTTTTGATATCAATAAAGTCAAGTCTTGAATGTGTTACCTTTTATAGATTGGTTAAATTAATTTAATTTAACATGACGAAATCACTTTGTAATATTCATTTTCTCACCATATTTGAAGACACAGGTGAACAATTTAACAATATGGCCAATTCATTAACTAAAAATTCCATAATTGGTACCTCTTAGTGCCTCTTAATACCACCTGATATTTCCTATGTTTAAATCTTTCACCATCAAACTAATTAAACAGGAATAAATCAAGAATTAATCACTTCATACGAGTGCACATGCCAATTGTAATAGATCAATTAGCTCATCGCCCAGTGGTCCATGGGTTAAATTGTGAATTATCTTTATCCATTCGTCTATGGATTTATTTGGTTATGATAACCACAATTGTGGACTTGACAACTTTCTCCTTCTCTCCGGGTGGTCAGTTTGATACCTTAAATCTTCAACCAAGTAAGCTGAATTAATTTCGATTTGTATTAATTGTGAGAAGATTAGTGAATAAACAATTATTCCTTGATTTGTATAACTTCTATTGAAGGACGTCATACAATTCTTATTAATAATGTATACTCATTTCACAGCCGTGACTCACAGCTGTTTATAACAACTGTTTATAACAACTGCTTTTACGCTATTATGTTACCTTTCTTAAGAATTATTTTATCTACCAGTGTATATAATTACATCATGATGTGTGGAAAAAGTTGCTCTTGAAGATCAATTCTTTGATTCTTCCTCTTGAAGAACTTAACGGTGGATACCACACTTGAAATCTCAAGGGGTTAAATCCCAGTTCAGGCTATAAGCTCTAAATTGGGCCAAGTTTCAATTAATGTGAATGTGGTGATATTTAATGTGACTGTCACAAATGTATCAGAAATCTGTTACCATCGTAGCCATTTAGGAGTCATATTTATACTTTGTCAGGTTTCAAAGTATGTCAAATTTCCTTTGAATCTGAAACTCGACTAAAATGAAACTTCTACTTTCTCATAAAATGGAGACCCAAAGAAAAAATCAAATCGGAAGGATCAATGGAACAACCACAGAAGTGCCTACTAAACTCAACAAGAATCCCAACCCAGCCAAATCATCAGAGTGGTAGCACTGACTTGAGTTTTGATTGAGCATTAGTGTATTCATTTCCCTCTATTAATTAGATTTCCTCTAGTAATTATATTTCCTGTGTTTCCTCTCTATTAATTAGATATCCTCTATTGGTTAGATTTCCTCTATTAATCACATTCCTTTATTTCCTCTATTAATTATATTTCCTGTGTTTCCTCTATTTTTGACATAGATAGGTAAAGGAAGTAAACCCTACTGTTATAGGTGAACTCCATTACAACTAGATCTATTCTACTACCAGACCTCGGCAAGTGGCATAGAATGTTCACAATATTCACAATGTTCACCAATCAAGTTAACCATAACTTAGTCAGGATTGGTGGTAGTAATGAAATGTCCTCGGTACAATGGTATCACCAATTACCAATTACCAATTAGCCATTCAAAAGTAACTACATTGACCGAATCGGGATTGTACTTTAATATAATGGGGCTTATTGTGGTATTATTAAATAATAGGCCATGTGATATCAATCACAAATGCTGTTTAAAGGTTCACATCAGCGAATCTCTAAGAAAGTGACTAGTCAATTTTTTATTCCTTAACATTGCAAATAAAAACGGTTTCCATTGATCTGTGATCAGTTCCGATGACTAGTCAAAATACGAGAGTACCAGTAGAATTTTTTGGGGTTAGTGGTTAAGAAATACCATCGGAAATAACCGTTCATTTTCAATCTATTAGGCTAATTTAACCCTAGTAATCATAATCTATCAACTACCTGCAAGTGCCTGAAAATTATCCACCATATCCACTGGTTGACTAGGCAATAACCATGGTCTGGGCCTCTATTACGGAAACATGCTGCCGAGAAAGCATAAACGAATCGCATCAAGAATAAGGTCATGGTAAGTTGGCGGGGCATGGAGGGGCAACAGGTTACATGATCCCGCCAGGGGCCCAAGGATTGACATACAATCCTAACGGTCTAGCGGTAAGTTCTCGGGGATCGTTAATAAGCTGCAGGTGAAATTTCACCTGTGGGGAACCTTAAACGGTGAGTAAGTTTTGCGAAAAGTCTAGACTAAAAGACTAAAAGACTAATAGAATGTAAGCCATCATGCGCCATCATGAGCCATCTTGAGCAATCTGAAAATCGACCAATTATGATGGCCATGGACCATTATCGGCGGATTGTATGGTTGTACTAAGAAAGACAGGTAGACGTCGGAGAAACCAGATGTTTTCGGAAGATGTTCATGCAAACTATTAGCACCTACATGGTTTCCTCCACGCACATATGCACGCAATTAGCACCTTTCCCAATGCGGTGTGCCAAGCGGTGGATCTCGCTTAACTTAGTCAAGAGCGCAGGGACCCGAAATGGCAGATTTTTCCATTCAACAACATCATGATCTACCGATGGTGCCATGGTTCAGGCAATTGATATCCGTAGCAGTTTGTTATCTTTAACCCAGATCGACGAGTCAACTCTATACCCCGCCATCTACGAAGTTTCAATTTGCGTTGGATTTGCGACGAAAAAGCAGGAACTGGTGAGTGCATCAAAATATCATCGACGTGCATGAGCATCGCATGGGAAATGTATGAAAAGAGACTACATGCAAGTTTAGGCTGGCCAGACCAAAACGAGAAGCCGGACGGGAAGCGGGAACGGAAGGTGGGAAGAGAAAGCCAGAACTAGTACTGGGTGATGATCTTAGGCTGGAGACGCCCGAAGCGGACTCTAGAGAGTCTGGACAGGAATACTGCACCGACCAATCAGGAGGAAGGAGACGGTTGGTTCCCAGGGTGGTCTCAGGTGGGTCGGCGTTTCCTCAGCAATAAAGACAATAGATCTATTTTCATGCATGGCCGTTGGTGATCTGATCAGGTTACATCTACGAACAGTGACATCAAAACCTCTTAACCATACGGGCCTAGGCCGGTAATTGATGCATATGAGGTGCAATGAGTGGAGGAAACTTTTCCGATGTCCCTATCTATATGCAGGACGCATCAGGCACAAGTGAAAAATCAATGCATGGTATCAGTATCAAAGCCGACGGAATGTAGACTAGAAGACTCAAGAGGTCCAACGGCCAACGGCCAAACGGCCTACTGCAAGGGATCATTCCAGTGAAGGCCAAAGGGATTCAGGGGCAGAAATTTGCCTGGATGCGCCAAGGGACAATAAACCAATTGTGACCATCAGGAGGGTTATAGGTAATTGGGTTATTGGGTTATTGGGTATTCTACCGATACTATGGCAATTGTCCATCAGTCCAATTGTCCATCAGTCCAACCGGCCACGAAAGGAGTTCGTAGGTCCACCAAAGGAGTTCATAGGCCCCCAAAACCCATAGTGCAATACTTTAGAAAGGAGTTTCTAGGAGGGCATCTGAAACATTACACCGCTTCACCACAAGACCACTTCGTTACCACCTCGTTACCATTTCATCACCAGAGTTAGACAGGTGATCACATGAGTGGATTTTTCCCAATCAGTGCAAATATGACCCATCCATTATGAACCTGGTGCTTGTACGAGAGGAGCACTGGAGAACACAGCCGAAAACGCGGTGAACGAGTTGAGCCAGTGGGAGCGTCGCTAGAAATGGGAGCCCAGTGAAGCTGTTGTGTTGTTGACCTTGACCGCGTAGGCCTGAGACACCATAGAAGTAATCAGTTGTTGGAATCCTCTAACCTATAGAGATAGACTCAGTTAAGGTTTGAGGATATCTGTAAGCTGCACGATTTGCATCAATTGCACTACCTGTACTATCTACACCACCTGTACGCCACTGTACAACCTCTGCAGGTGACGGAGTTGAAGTATTT
This sequence comes from Suhomyces chickasaworum, assembly GCA_030568495.1. Classification (NCBI taxonomy): domain Eukaryota; kingdom Fungi; phylum Ascomycota; class Pichiomycetes; order Serinales; family Debaryomycetaceae; genus Suhomyces; species Suhomyces chickasaworum. The sequence goes on from JAJMGF010000058.1 coordinate 11,516, forward strand.
AGTTAATTGGATGTGTCTCCTACATATAAGCAGAATGCGGGCACCGGACGTCTGTTGATCTGCGAGTCTAGACCCGCGCCCCCAATCAGGTAAATTGCCCTTTCCCGTTCAGTCCACAAAATAAACATATTGCTTTTTCTGCATGCCCGAAACTTCCTGCCCCATGCAGGATGGGCCTCGCCCCGCCTGGCATATATAGTCCAGTTAATCGAAGGTTTTTCGTTAGTCCAACTAGTGTATTAACTATAGTCTTTCCTTTACCCGACCCTATACACTCTTTCAGTATGAAGTCGTTCCTTAGTATCATCACCTTGGCTACCTATGCCGCCGCTGTCCCTTTACAAGGTCACAAGCATCACCAACACAACAAGAGACAAGTCGTCACCAAGGTTGTTTACGTTAATGGTCAAGGCCAAACAGTGACCCCAAGCGACGCACAGTCCCAAACCTCCCGTGGTGGATCCACCGCCACCTCCGTGGCCACTACCTTGTCCTCTGTCGCCTCCTCTGCCTCCAGTCCTCAAAGCACTGGCTCCTCTAGTTCTGGTGGTCATGGTGGTATCGAAGGTGACCTTTCCTTGTTCTCCAACCCAACCGAAGAGTTTGAAGACGGTGTCCACTCCTGTGACTCTGTTCCTTCCGGTCAAGGTGTCATTTCCGTCGACTGGGTCTCTGGTTTGAACGGTGGATGGTCATCTATTATGAACATGAATGGTGACACCTCTGCCAACTGTAAGGATGGATTCTACTGTTCTTACGCTTGTCAAGCCGGTATGGCCAAGACCCAATGGCCATCTGAGCAACCAGCCAGTGGTATTTCTGTCGGTGGTTTGTTGTGTAAGAACGGTAAGTTGTACAAGTCCAACTCCAACCAAAAGCACTTGTGTGAATGGGGTGCTAAGACTGCTTCTTTCAAGTCGGAAATCTCCAAGGATGTTGCCATTTGTAAGACCGATTACCCAGGTTCTGAAAACATGAATATTCCAACCTTGTTGAAGGCCGGTGGATCTGCTCCAGCCATTGTTGTTGACTCTGCTACTTATTTCACCTGGAGAGGAGGCAAGACCTCTACTCAATACTACGTCAACAATGCTGGTGTCAGTGTTGAAAACGGTTGTATCTGGGGTACTCAAGGTTCTGGTGTCGGTAACTGGGCCCCAGTGGTTCTCGGTGCCGGTGTCACCAACGGTAACACTTACCTTTCTTTGATTCCAAACCCTAACAACAAGGATGCTCCAAACTACAGTATTAAGATCGTCGGTGCTGACGGTGCTAACGTTGTTGGAAGCTGTTCTTACGAAAACGGTAAGTACACCGGTGGTTCTGGATCTGATGGTTGTACCGTCACTGTTACCTCTGGATCTGCTAACTTTGTTTTCTACTAAACCTATACCCCTTTGCTGACCTTTTGACTTCTCTTGTTGTGTTTTTAGTTTCTTAAAATGTACCACTCACCGTACAATGCTATTTGGGTTTTATTTACTAATGGTAGATGAATGATTTTTAAAATTTCAGTAGAATAGATAACTGGATAGTTCTCCGTAGGTTAATATTATCATCAATATTGGTGAATTGTTCGAACTAGCATTGCCAGTTCCCCATAATCTGCTGCTGCTACTACCAACAATAACAATACTAATACTAATAATAACACTAATAATAGTACTAATACTACTGATCATATCTAATAATAATATTGCTGATACTGATATGAAGGCTATCATTAGTTACTTCAATTATATCAAATGGACCCTGAATTTTCTCTGTAAATAGTTCTATGCCTCCTTATTCCCATCAATCCCTTAATTGACCCTTGATCATGGCTGAAGGTCAATTTTTCACTCCCATCGCAACTCCACCTCCGCATCAACAGGTTAATTTCACTAGTTAAACTTTCACCATTCTACTCAATTGGATTAACAGATCCCAGCAATCCCGGTCAGAACCATGAGTCCCAATAAAGTGATTGCTCTTCTACTCTCAATCCGCTACTCTTTTGCTATTCTGCTATTCTTGGTTTGTTTATCTGAATGTACCCCTGACCTTTCCGTGTTCACATTTATTGAAGCCCTGGGTGCAAATGAGCATTGCTTGAACCAGGGCTTCCATAGCAATATTGGTGTTCCCTTTGTTGTCATATTGGTTAAGGTTATTGATAGGCAAGTCTCGGGAATCGAATCCAGGGGCATGTGGAGTGAATCGTGTGAATTTAGTGATTATTGCTGTTGAATGGTCAGAGGTTTCGAATGAGCCAAATTTCTAATGGGTCAGACACTCATGAAGACACTTTATGCAGACACTTTGGATGTAAGCAGACACTTCAGTACAGCCATCCAACGCAGCTTCTCGGACATGGCGAACCTTTAATAATCAGGACTTAGATTTGATTTCTGATAGTCATGCAGACACTGAACGTCATTTGCAACCAATGTCAACCATCATCAATCTCACATCATGCTCATCCCCTCCTTGTGTATATATAAGCCCAAGTGTTTTCTACAGTGGTAAATTCTCCCTCTAAACATTCCCAAAGACTACTCTCAGGCTACAGGCAGGAAATAGAAATAGAAATAGAATTGCAACCAGTGTTGTTGTTATTGTTGTTGTTGTTGCCAAGCCGTGGTGGGGCCATAAAGCGATCCACTTTCTGATCACTAAAGGCATCGTTCATGCCACACTCACCAAGTCCCGATGATCCCTACAGTCCCGACATTGCCTCTAGTCTTTATGGTGGCGGCCAATCCCTATGACCCCTATCTTGTTTGCTCACAGATCCTATAATCAATATTGTGAAAATGGTGGGGCATTGCATGAGACGGGTTGACGACGAAGTCTAGTGCAGCCGAGCAACAGAATCGGGAAATCGGACTAATGAATGGGGAAGGTGAAATTTTTAAACTATTGGTTATCGCGGGTAAAAGTGCAATTCTTTGGAGGTGTGCCTGGACCAATGTTTTTGTTTACTTTAAGATTTAAGCACCTAACCACCTGAACACCTTGGCCAGGGCATATGCCATATGCCATATTGGCATTTGGGTAATTGGGTAATTGGGTAATTGGGTAATTGGGTACTTCATTAGGTCACTTGAGTTAAACGTGTATAACTTGCAGAATATCGGTATCGGGATGGATGGATAAGCATAAGTGATGGTTATTTTGATGGATTGATTGCTCTCAATTGATGTTATTTTCTCGGTCTATCTTGTGCCAATCTACATATTTATTGAAGTTTGCACACTACTCTGTGATATTATGAGTGTATTAAAAGATACAACAATTGACCTTGATATGTGGTATGTGATATTACCGCGTCTACAATGAAATTCGTTGTTACGGATTTTTTCGATGCATGAAACCGTTGGACCCGTCGATGAATGCGATTATGGCAGAATAAATCCATTGACACAATATAAACCGCATTCTACCTTACCAAGAATGAAGGAATCGGTTAGAACTGTTCACTCAAAAATGGGATTGAGTAGTAATTGAACTTAGACATGCCTTGCTACTTCATCGAGCAAACTTCTAAACGTGACACTTATCACCAATAGTCACCATATCTAGTTTGAGCGCAAACAGTACCATTTGCAGTATGGATTTAAACTTGAACATCCCGAACTCCTGAGTTCGACTTTTGTTCACTTGCATGATAAACATTCTAGGCCCTCTTGTATTTAATCCCACTTGTAGTGATGGTTGGTCTGTTAACTTGAGATTTTCTGCTATGAGACTATATCACCCAAATGCTACCGAATAACAATAATTAATGATCAATTCATTATTGGTCTTGAATAAATTGAATAAATCATCAAGGGTTTCATCAGGATTGGGCAGAAATGAATTTTGAATGTACAAATACATCAGCCCTTTATGGCGAAGTTTCTTGCAGATGAAGTTGGAAATCACCGAAATCCTTTGGTTGGAAGATACTTTATGCACCTTTGGTGTAATTGCAGGAGTTGATCCTACGGGCAAAAGTCGAAGGGTAATTTTGGTGACGGGCTTGGATAACTCCAATTGTTGGTTCCCAGTGACGTCATTGGGTTGTGATGAATCACCACCTGGCAGCTTATGTGAGCCGTCGAAATTATCGATGTTCTCATGATCAATCATTTGATTCTTTCCATCCTTATTGCTTGGTTCAGGTCCTTTCTCTTCCTTTGTCGTCAGCTTGGGGAAATTAAGTCCAAGTCGTACCATTTGGTCCGGAGCAAGTCGCTCCAACATGATCAGTGTTGACAATGGGATTCTCTCAGCAACATGAGAGGCGTCTATGATCGTGCCCTCTGCTGAAGAACCATATGAGTCAGAATCATCATCCGATTCCAGGTGTATGTTAGCCATACTTATCGTATGGTATCATCCCCATACTTTTATTGGTTTATGTGCAAGACGGCTCCTCCCACGTGATGACATTTTCATTTAATCTCGTAATATGTTCACTAACTGAATCTTGCTACATCTACTTCAAGCCTCAGTACTCCCAGTCCACATTTGAGTACTTTTGATAATTTGAGCTTGTGTATTGTTCTGAACCCATTACTAAAGTCACATCCCTATTAACATACCAATTCAACCTTTCCAAACCAAAACTCACATGTCTGACTCTGAAACTGAAACTGCCTCAGACACCTTTCAGTTGAATAATGTTCTTGAAGCTCTCGATAAGGGAGTGAAGGAAGCAATCGAGACAAAGGACTACTTAACATACAGTACTCTTCTTGATATCTATCTCCAAGATCCTAGTCGATACTCCAATTCTGAAAAAGAAAAGCTTTTGAGTCATATCTTGACTATCTTGACTGAAAACAAGGATTTGGTTTATGAGATAGGATGGGATTTGCCAGGATTATTCTTGATGTATGTCAAGTCTGATTTCATTTTCAATGATGCTATCCGTAGTGCTCCTTGTATTCATGCAGTGATGAAGTTGTTTGAATTGTTAGCTATTGAAGGAAACCCAAAGGAATTGTTTTTGAAAGGTTGTGAACTTTTATCTTCATTGAAAGTTGGAGAGGATGCCAAGTTGTACGATGGTCCTGATGACGATGAATTCGATGAGAATGATGAAGCCGAAGAACAAGAAGTTGAACAAACAAATGAAGTCGATGCTTCAACTGCGGGGGATAGTGTGGATGCCCATGTGGAACAATTAGCTACAGAAATTCAAGTTAATACTGAGGAGAAAACAAACCTTGATGAAAAGTTCTTTGACATCAAAGTTTATTGCGTCTTTGAATTAATTGATTCATGCTTGAGAAAGATCAAAACGGTTTATCCATCAAGGTTTTTAGCAATGACAATTACTTCGTACCTCAATATGGTCTATGTGAATAGAAGTTATACCAACCTGGCCTTCATGCTCAAAAGATCCTATAGTTTCGTCAAAAACTATACTAGTCCTGGAATACCTGAAGATCATGGCTTTACCGAAGCAGAAATTCAAAAGATTCAAGACGATGAGGAATACTTACTGAGAAAGCTTCTTACTGCCATGTTAAGTCAAGGTTACTTTTTGGCCACAACCAAGATCTTGTTAGGATGTACCCATGAATATTTCTCGTCTTATGGAGGTCAACCAGACACCAATGCTAACTCAACTTCATCATTGAAAATTCTTGAAGTTATTACCTTATTTTCTGCACTTGTGTCAGATAGAACAGTCACTTTGGCTCAATCTCTTGATATGCCGTTGACAGAAAACTTCAATCGATTCATTTCTGACTCTCATAAATTATTCGATTCATTAGACTACAGCAAACACCAAGATGAATTGAGTGGAGAATTATTCGAAAAAGTTGTTATCGATTATCAAAAAACTTTGGGAGGCTCGATTGTGGACAGTGACAGTAAGACTATCAATGATTCTATCCAAGGTTTATTAATATTTTACACTCAATCTGTTGTCTCCAAAAATGATTTTAGTGTAAAGGTATCTTTTAAGGATGCTTTAGTTTTATCATTGAGGTTATTATTACCATCAATGGTATCTCAAAAGTTTGACACTCGGTCCATGAAAGATTTGGCTCTCTATTGGATGTGGCATGCTATACATAGCCTGGAGTTAAACAAAAGTCAAATACATTTGGAAATTGCTTCTATTCCTAAGATCTTAATGATGACTTATTTCCAATTGCTTTTGCATATTTGTCAAGATGTTCAACTCAAGTATGTTGGATTGACTACATTAACAAAAGTATTGACTTTAACTCCTGAAAGTACCAGCTACGATTTTTTCAAGGATTCATTGCATAACTGTCCTTATAGCAACATCAAAGCTACTTTAGTGGGTGTATTGAAACAACTCATTACCAAAAGAAAGTCAAACTCTGACTATGACTCTGACTCTACCGATTTGGAAAATGAAATGGCTAAGGTGTCCATTTCAAAATCAGATTCTGCTCCTCCAGCTTTACCTGCTAGATCAGTAGAACCTAGCGAGACATTTTGCACAATAAACCAAACTCGAGTCGAAGATATTCTTGAATTGGTTGACCTTTCTATCCAGGAAACTTTTGTCAAGGCTGAAGGGAAGTTATTCATTGACCCAACCAAACTTTCAACATTGACTTCATATCTTAATTTGTTGATTGTTATCAAAGGGTTACCTATTGTGGAAAAAAACAAGGAAAAGATCGATCCAATTGTTAATCAAGTCAAGGAAAACATCAAATCCATCGAAGAAAAGTATGGCGATCAAAAACAAGGACTGCTTGAATTGAATGCAGCAGGAATGTTACAGATTACCATCGACAGGATAGAAGCTATATGATCTCTAAAAGAGAAGCTATATGATCTCTAAGGGAGAGGCTATATGATCTTTAACGGATTAAAGGAGAAGCTTTATAATCTTTAAAGGAGAAGCTATACTATCATGTTGGATGTGTATTAGAGGAAGTTTTTATGAACGTGATCGATATAAAGAAGGGATACTTATGGATGAATCTACAATTCCCTAACTTAAAACTTCAAAAAGAAAAAAAAAATCAGAATAACAGGAAAGAAAGCAAATCAAAACATGGTTATAGTTGTTCATTATTATTAATATTAATATGATTATTATAATATTATCATTAGTATACAGTAGAAATTCATTATCTATTATTATTTTTTAGCCTTTCCTGAACCCTTCTTATTGGCAGATCCATTGGTTATAGAACGATCATCTACCAATGGTCCCCAATATACGAAAAACCCTTCCTTAGTTGAAGTGATTTCTTCCTCCATTTGAAGTTCTTCATCATCAATAAAAGGATCTTCAAAATCGTATTTTCCCACTTTCCTAATCATTTTCACTTCATGTTGTTTAACCAATTGTTCTTCAGTCAATTCTTCATCTTTTTTCTTCTTTGTAGTCGGTTTTTCTTCATCCACAATCAACACTTCTTCATCATCATCATCCATTCCATCCTCTTCATCATCAATCATATCATCCATTATATCAATGGCAGATTTAGCATTGGGATGAATGACTGACCATCCATATTTTTCTTCTGATAATCGAAGAACATTAATGACAACTTCCGACTGTCCCGGCTTGGGGTTTTTAACATCAATTAATGGAATATTCAATGCAATAATTGGTGGTTCAGCAGGTTTCTCTTCTTTTCTTTCTTTAACCTCTTCTTTAGATTTTTCTTCTATGGTAACAGTCTCTTCTTCTTTCATGGGATTCAAGAGGTTTATCACCGTTGGTCCCGGTAAATGTGGAGGATTCCCAATATTCTTGGATTTTTCTGTGGTCAGTCCAGGATTTATAGGCATTTTTTCCAATTCGATTTTTGGAGTTGGAGTAACTTCGGGAGTTTTCTTCTTTGATTTAGTGGTTTTTTTGGTTTCAGTCTTGTTGTCGCCATTTTTTCCCTTCCCAGTCTTCTTTTCTTTTTCGTCATTATTCGTTCCATCATCAGTCTTCCGTTTCTTCACAGAATCCTCGGTTTTCTTTTTGGGGGCAGCTCTCTTCTTCTTAGGTGGTGCCGATGGAGCTGGAACTGGTGTAGGGGTGTTTCCAGATGGCGCGGGCGTCATGTTGGATACGTTGATCACCTCCGGCTCGTCGTCGATGTTTATGATGGAATTGATTGACGTCCTATTTGCCACATTAGATTGCAGGTTGGGCACCTGAAAGCTTGTTTGAAACTTTTTGAGGTGCTCGTTGGAAATTAATGGTTGAGCTGAACTTGGAACAGGCGACGCCAGTGCTGTTGAAGGTTTGGGAATCAACACTGGAAGAGGAGACGGCCTAATTGCAATGGGTTTACGACCTGGGGCCTTTTTGGTATTGGCAGGGGTTGGAGCGGGATCTTCGTCGTCATGAATGACAATTGGCTGGTGATGAACTCCCGAACTACCGATGTTGGGCGGTTGACCCTGGGACGATGACATTTCCATCGTTGTTCGGTACTTTGATACAAGATTCTGAATGGGGATAGGCTCTTCAGAGGGTTGTGGTTTGGCAGACGCGATCCCCGAGCGGCCACTGGGTGATGGCTCTGTACTCGAATCAAGCAACGAAGAGATTGAAACGTTTCTCTTCGACATTTTGGTTCCAGTGAAGTTGACCAGTGGAATGTGGAATCTATTTGGTGGAGCGGGTTCAATACAGGAACGTCTATTACATAAGCGCTTACGTAATTTATATGATAAGCTATCATCATGCTCTATCAAGCTGGATGAAGTTGGAGTGATAGCCCAATTTACTAAGAGTGAGACAAGTATCACTTCCATAACCCTCGAGCGAGTTCATCAGCAAGTCTCCGTTCCAATAATCAGCGTAAACTTTACACATAGGGAGTCCGAGCCCGAGCTTGTGTTGATACGGTCTGGTAATCAAATTGTCTAAAGTAGACTTTTTATTCTTGGTGGAGGGGTTTTCTGTATCCATTAAAGAAGTTTGATTAAGCGAGTCAACAATAGAAGAGCCTGAAGCTGTGACTTTCAAGTTAGAATAAAGTTGAAGTCCAGGAATCCGATGGAAATTTGCCAAACTTTGCTTTGCGAGTTCAGATTCCTTACTGAAAGACCAAACCAGGGCCAATTTATCATGAGGAATTCCACCACCTTGATCGGAAATTCGGAAAATCACTTGTTTCTCTGTATTAATAATGGTAACCTTGATTGAAGGAAGTTTCTTAGAAGTTCTATGGGCATGATGTTGGATGGTGGCTTCATAAGAGTTTCTAAGAATTTCACTCAATAGATAATGAAGATGAGGTACCATAAATGGAAATCTAGCATCTATATCTCCTTCAAGCTCTATATCTGGCATGTTTTCTCTGGTGGGGAACATATCAATCATGGAATTTTTCACCAATTCGGCCACTTCCTGAATATGAGATGCCGCATTACATTGAATAAACATTTCACCAATATAGTCTGGAGGTTTGGAGTCGTAGGGCTTTACTCGATAATTTTCACTTAAACTCAAGTGTTCTTCCACAATCACCCGACGTGAGATCCGTGAACGAAGTGTAGAAGACATAAAAGCATCCAATTCCTCTCGAGGAAGGTTGGTTAAGATGGAAACTTCAAGAGCTCCCATCATCAAGTGTGATAAGTTGAATACATGGTCATCCAACATGGTGGAAAGTTTCTGACAGAACCGGTCATTTTCATCCAAAGTAGTGATGGGCAGGATCTTCCGGAATGCATTGAACAGGTGATAATAACTCTCGTAAATCTGGGCAAGATGGAAGTTATTCACCACTCCAAATGGTAAAGTTTGAAGATCTCGAATCCTCATGGCCAACCGAATAGGAAGTTCTAAACGGACAAAATTGGCACTATTAAGGATCTTCTGTTTGGTCAACGTCTTTCCGTAACCAGCAAGCTGTCTTAAAGATACTGGATGGGGATCCTTTTGCAGGTACGATATAAGTACTTCATTTTGGTAAAAGTGCTGGGGATTGAGGATATTGGAATAAGACGGGAAGGGGCCCAAATTTTTCAAATGATCTGCTATCTGTTGCTTATTGAGCGAGCTTAGAAAGTCGTAAGACCCCGGGGAAAGTCGCCGGATGGAATATTTCATGGATCTGGATGGAAGAGGTGGTCTGGGGAAGTCGCTTGATGTCGTAAGATATCGCTGATGTCGTAAGATGTCGTAAGATGTCGCGTTTTCAGGTAATACACATATTCTTCACTATTAGTAGTAACAGCTGCCAACGTGTACTACAAATTGATAGTTCCAATTTCACATGTACTCTGACGAGAGAATTATAACATCTAAAGAATATTGATGAAAATCGGAATGAGGGAGTAAATTATTCCATAGAGAAATGTCGCAATGTCGCAATGTCGCAATGTCGTAATGTAAGAATAGCCATTAATCTACCATTATCACCTTAAACCACTTTCTGTATGGAGAAATCTTGGGTGTTTAATCGCAATGACTGGAGTTCTCCTCGTTGATGAACCTGTCCAATTTGAGAGTATTTTAGGAAAAAATTATTATGATGTTTTATGCTAGATCAATCCTACAATTATTCTGCTTATGAAGTCAATTTTGAAACCCTTAACCCTTACAGGTAAAAATACAGGCTAAACTATTTAACATCTGCTTCTACTAATTCCAACCTGCTTCCATCACCTCGACTGGTTTATCTTTACATTGGTTCTGGGATTAAATAGAGTTACGAGCCCTGGTTATACGGCTAAATCACTCCACCACCTGGCCGAAAATTCCCCAGTTCAAGTCTTTAACAGGCTGAAAGGATTAACCTAATTGATTGGAGAGAAGCTGCTAAAGGATCCTAGCAGGACAATTAATCAATTGGTCAACTGACAACTGGTCAACTGGTCACTAATCGTGCGTAACCAAGTGCCCTCGCTACTGCATTCCATGCGTCTTAGCCAGCCACCCCCCATATAAAGGACAACATCGCCTCAGATCAACAATAGGCTGAAACTTCTACTAAACAAATCATCTCAATCCTCTCCATCACCGTCTAATTCCACCAGCAAAGTTACATGCAAAGATAAAAGATAAAAGATAAACCATCAGAGATATTCAAGCGTTCTCTCTTCCCATCCTTCTCCTTGCTTCCTTATCTGTTATCGCCTTTCTCACTATTGGTTGCAACTACTGAGAATAATCTGGAGGCCACATCCAAATCCACAATCCATTCCACTGATTCCAACGTGTACAGCCAATACCAATACAGCCATTAACAATCTAATCATTAACCATTAACAATCTACTCATACTCATTTGAGCCATTAATCATTTGAACAATTTTAACAGCTTTGGTGATTTATTCCGATTCTCCTTGATCTAATCTCATTATTGGCCTCCATCCCCCATGAACGTTACTAGCAAAGGGTACTATACTACCCTGTTCCTCGATAAGAAGAAACACACCTCCCCTCGTGGTTACTACCGCAGAGCACCCGATCCAGTGGCCTTGGATGAATTGAACTATGATGAGGATCAATATGATGCATATAGCAATGACTGGGACTCGGAGTTATATGAAACCACTCCTCGTCATAATGGTCACAACAATGGTCATCACCCCGTCCGTTCGGGACGTGTATACATGGAACAACCATTGAATCATTCGAGCTCCGATTTATCTCGAGTATCAGAGTACCAGTTTGGAGTTCCTTCCGAAAATAATGCTGGTTCACCCGTAATCAAGCATAAAACATCAAAATCAACCCTTAACTCATCTCGTTCAAAATCAACCCCAGTTCAGTCCCCCATACTTGCTCATAAGCAAATGGTACCCAGCTCTCCCACCCAATCCCACGAATCCCACTTTCAAGGTCATATGGGCTCCCCTGTTTCTGCCAAAGCAGACGAACTTGATGAGATCATCCCTGATGAAAATGTTACCCAAGGTCCCAAAGATCCTGATTTCTTGGAGCAAGAAATCACCCCTGCTCAATTGAATATTCTTCAATCTAATAGTAGGTACTCCCCTTATAGACCTACAAGAAGAGACCCATTCCAACCTAATATAAATGCCTCTCCCAAATCTTCGAAAAGGAAGTATGGAGACTACTATATTAAACAAAAGATAAAGTATGATGAAGCGGATTTCAAACCTAAACTTTACACCCATAAAACCTTCAGAGATGTCTTCAATAACAAGCAAGAAAACACTGATAAGTATAACCCTATGGAGTATGTTTTTGATGCACCAAGAGAGCAACCTACCGTCAAAAGAGCCTTCAAAACCCTTCAAGTAAAAATGGGTAAAGATGATTACGCAAACTATGATTATTATCAGAACAAAGACAGACCTGCAAATGTGGTGGAATTCACCAACAGTGAAGACTTAGAAGGGTCCGCGGGAGTAGTTGCTGCTCCCAAGAAGAATAAAAAACTTGGTCAAGCTTTCAGAAAGAAAATGAAAAACGCTAAAAGAGAATTAGGTCGTAATTTTATGTCTAATTCTGACAGGCAGAAGGAAATTCATGATCTAATCAAAGAAAAAGAAGCTAGAAAAAAGAAGAAAAAGAATAAAAATGGTGAAGAGCTCACTCCAGCAGAAGCTGTTAAAGAATCTCTTGAAGATGAAAAATTGGATCAGTTAATTGAACAATTACAAGAAGAAGAAAAATTGGCACAAGAAGAGGCGGAAATAGAAGAAGTTGAAGAAGTTCATCGAGAAGTAGAAGAACAAGAGCATAAAGTCCCAACCACTGACAATACTTCACCAGTTGGAAATCCAAGTTTTCATCCCATGTGGAATTACCTTCTTTCATGGATTGTTTACAATAATGTTGGAAATGATAATACACAAGGAAACATAGAAATTCAAGAAGTCCTTGATCCTTCTTCTGAATCATTGAAAACTTCGAAATCAGCAAAGGGTCCAGGTAAGCAAAGCACCAAAAAGATCAACTTCAAAAACATCAAAAAGAATTATAACACTGTGGTTTCCAAGTGGAATGATCCTGTGAAAAGAAATCTCCAAGACCAAGGTATGCCTAGTAATAAATCATTAATTTCTAGAAGAAACAGAAGTCTCTATTCCTCCAAGTCGGCAGATATGGATGATATGTTTGAAGGTGAAGAATTTACAATTGAGGTGGATGATGATGGAACAGAAACAAATTTGGAATTATATTACAATCCTATAACCAAACAACTTGAGCCAGTTCCTCCTACATCTATGGGATCACTCGAAAATTCTCATGGGGAGAATTCGCCTCGCTCTAGGTTCGATACTTCAAAGGGTCCAGTGGCCATCATTTCAAACATAAATTCACTTATCAAAAGTATCAAATTGATGAGGATTATATTTGCTCCAATTGATGTTATTGCAGAAGCAATTCCTACTCTTCAAACGGTGGTTATTATGCTTGAATTGATGATTTTCATTTGGATACTTTACGAATTAAGTCTTTTGATCGATGCTCTTTGCATGATGATAAAAGCTGTTTGTGCACCAATGATTGCAATGGGTAGATTTATGAATAGAATTATGTGAAAAATTGAACAGTAAAAATGGGTATTAAATAGAATAAATTAAATTAAATTAAATTAATTAAATCAAATCAATTCAAGTTGTTCTTTGTAAAACGAAAAAATGCTGAGGTGATCAGTACTTCATCTTAATATTCACCATAGTTAAATTGACAAAAAGAAAGAGCCCGACGCGGGGGTCGAACCCGCAACCTTTTGATACCTCTAAGCACGTGGATTAAAAGTCAAACGCTCTAGCCATTGAGCTAGCCAGGCTGTTATCTTAATAAAGTAAATACTATAATGTATATATTGTTCACTCAAATCGTACTTTTCTTAGAAATCTTGGACGATTCTACCACCTTACAATGTTCACCAAAAGAATATTCATTAGTAAATAATCATACATCACACATTAGATTGATATTATTAGGATTCCGCACGATTCTTTTATTGCGAAAATATAGTACAACTTTAGTTTACAATAAACAGCGATTTATTGACGCTGAACCTGTTGGAGCTATTTGGAGCTGTTGGGGCTGTTGGAACTGTTAAGACTTCTTTTGAACTCTGTTCTTTATGTTACCATTGACTCTTATTCCTTTGATGGTAATACCAGTCTGTTCAACAGGAAACTTTCTTGGCCTACCTCGTTTATCTTTCTTTTGAATCAATTCTTTAACGGCATCATCTTCCAACGTACGTAGATAAGTTGGTTGCTCATATAATTTTGATAGACTGTCTGAAAGTCCATGAGAACTTGCATTATTAGAATTGAAAATTCCTCCAAAATTATTGGGTAAGATAGATTCTTTTAATACTTTGTTCAATTGCTTGAAATTTGGATGTGAAGAATCAATGTATTCATTGGTTGTAGGATCCAATATTAACTTCTTTGGTCTACCACGTTTCTTCTTCTGTTCGGTAGAATTTTCCATTTGTTGGCCAATTATATGATTCTCTACATTCATTCTTTCTAGTTGCTTAGATCCCATCAAATTTTCATTTGGTCCGTCTTGTCCTTGAACAGATAGTATATTGTGTTGAGAAAAAGAAAGTTTTTGACTTTGTGGAGATTTATCTGGAATTGAAGGTTGAAGATAAGAATTTCTTTGAATATGAAATTGTTCTTGTAAATTATTCATATTGGGTCCGTGTGACTTATGCATGGATTGATTTTGTAATGTTTGATTTAGTCCTTGAATAGTTGAACGAGGTTTGCTTCCCACTTCTTGCTGTAGTCGAGAATGAGCTCGTGCTTCTGCTTCTGCTTGGGTATTCGCTTCTGCTTGAGCTTGTACCTGAGCCTGTGCTTGGGCTCGAACTCGTTCTTGGGCTTCTGCTTCTGCTTGGGCTTGACTCTGTGGTTTATCCCGGGCCTTTACTCTGCCCTCTACTTGGACCGCATTCTTAGCTTGGTTGTTTTGATACAGAGGCAGGTTATGTGGTTGGTGCTGTTGTTTTTGTTGTTGCAATAGTACCTGTTCCTGTTGTTGTTGTTGCTGCTGTTGCTGCGCTAATTGTTGTTGTTGGAATAGTATTTGTTGTTGATGATATTGCTGTTGCTGCTGTTGTGTTTGTTGCTGAAGTAATAGCTGCTGTTGTTGTTGAAGTTGATGATGATGTAACTGTTGTTGATTTAGTTGGGAATGTTGAAATTGTTGGTGTTGTTGAAATTGTTGATTCTGTTGATGCTGCTGAGGTTTCTGCTGCAATTGTTGCAATTGCTGTTGTACATGTTGTTGTCTTTGCAGCAACTGTTGCATAGTTTGTTGAGGTGTTTGTTGCTGTTCACGTTGTTGCGGAAACTGAGCTTGATGATGGTGATGGTTTTGTCGTTCTTGTATGTTATTTTGTGGATGTTGAAGCTGGTTTCGATGAATATGTTGCCCCGGTTGGACTTGAAATTGGGAAGGTTGCAAAGAATGGTTATTTTGCGGCTGAACTGACGGTTTTTGTTGTTGATGTTGCGGTGATTGTTGCGGTATTATTTGCAGTTGATCTGTAAATTGGTCTGCTTGTATGTGTGAAGCTTGTTGAGAATGATTAGATAGTGAAGTATCATGTTTCTTAGTAGATGGTTGATATTGATTCATAAGATGTTGCCTGTTGTAATTTTGAAGCAGTTGGTCTTTTGCAAGTTGACCAAGCTGCCCTTGATGTTCCTGTTGTATAAGTTTTTGCATCAGCTGATTCACAGCGATATTCGAGGAGGTATTTCTGGAGAGACTCTGTGAATGTGGCTGCTGATGATTAAGTGGGTTTTGATGTACAGAAGCTTGTTGTAAACCCTCATGAAATTGTTGTGGGTATTGAGACTGATGTTGCTGTTTTTGAAAGGAATTGTGTTGAGGTGGGACTTGTGCAAATACTTGGGGTGGTTGAGATGGCTGAGGTTGTGGTTGAGGCAGTTGAGGCAGTTGAGGTAGTTTCTGGTGTTTTATTTGTAGATTTTGTGGGTGATGTGGGTGCTGTGGGTGTTGCGAGGGCTGTGATTGTTGTGAGGGCTGTGATTGTTGTGAGGGCTGTGATTGTTGTGAGGGCTGTAGATGTTGTGGATGTTGTACTATTCCAGTCATATGAGGCATGGGACTAAGCTTGTTCCGAGTGTAGTATGTATTTGGTTGTAGGTGTTGTTGCATTGATTGGTGAGTATTCCTAGGAGTTGTGTTGGAATTTACTACTTGTGGTTGCATCTGCATTTGTAACTGTTGGAGTTGTTGATATTGTACGTTCTGTTGCAGTTGTAGGTTCAATTGTTGGGCGTGAACTTGTGCTTGAGGTGGTATTTGTGCTTGAGGTGGTATTTGAGGAGGTATTTGAGGTGGTATTTGAGGTGGTATTTGAGGTGGTATTTGAGGAGGTATTTGAGGTGGTATTTGAGGTGGTATTTGAGGTGGTATTTGAGGAGGTATTTGAGGTGGTATTTGAGGTGGTATTTGAGGTGGTATTTGAGGAGGTATTTGAGGTGGTATTTGAGGTGGTATTTGAGGTGGTATTTGAGGAGGTATTTGAGGTGGTATTTGAGGTGGTATTTGAGGTGGTATTTGAGGTGGTATTTGAGGTAGTGCTTGATGTGGCTGCATTGGCACTATTGAGTTGTGTTCAAAAGCTTGAATCTGCTGCTGGGGCAGTTGTTGTTGAGAAGACGGTTGAGTCCCAAAGTTGGAGGTTCCTGATCCACCACCATTCCCAAAAGAAGGATGTGAATGATACATGATTTTATGAGACCACTTTGATTGATAACAAGGGCCGAAAGTCCAAATATACTTGAAAGATATCCAATAACAATCACAATCTAAGTATACACAAAGGAAAGGGCTAGACGATGTGGTTTCTGATGATATTTCACAACAGCCTCAAGGTCTTCGCGCGGTTAAAATGACCAGTTTGATAATTGAAACGTTCTAGAAGGTTGTGGAAAGGTTCTGGAAGGATTTATAGATAATGGAATAACGAAGCCGGGTGGAAGAAATGGAGCGAATGTGGATGAACAAACTTATGGTTGTATTGAGAAATGAAATAAAGGAGTTGAGATGCGTCAATATAACTTCAAGTTCATTTGCAACAACGATATTTTTTCCTGCTTCAGAGGTAGTGGCCGTGCAGGGTCTATGGAGTGAAGAAGTAGTAGAAGAAGAAGAAGAGAAGTGGAAGGAATAAAGAAATAAAAGAAATGTAGAATTGGTAAGGAAAATGATAAGAGATGGAATTTGGGGGATAATCCGTCAGTTGCCCAATTGGTCACTTTTCCAGTTTATGTCAAATTGAAAGCAATAGACGATGGAATTGAACTGTGAAATTCTCAGATCAATTCGCAGGTTACTTCACGGTTCACAGTCAATTCACGGTGTTTTGTGGAAATGCACTTTAGCTCGTTTTAATGTATGAGAGTTAGAACCAGAAGGTTAAAAAAAGAAATGGAAAAAGAACAATTGAAAAACCGTTTCGAAAGGGTTCAAATTGGTTCAGCCGTGTGGAGAAAATAAAGATGAATTTTACGATAACCGAAGTGGTTTTCAATTTTTTATTGTGATATTTTTCTTCTCCTACCGGTTTCTCCTTTGAGTTTATCATCAACAATTGACCATTTGACCATTTGACCAATTAACCAATTTTGCTGGTTAGGGGATATTCACCGGACAATTGCGCCACCTTCGTCGCGTACCTGTGATGGAATAGAACCCCAATCGGTAAGGTCTCGCCTCAGAGAAAATAGAAAAGAAGAGGCAACTGTTAGAAAGTTGCCAAATGCCCCACACCGAACGGATCCCTGGTTCCCGGGTCCGGGTAATTAACCTCGAATATGGTGGGGTGGGAAAATGTTGGGACAATTAGAGTTAGAAGAAAAGAAAAGGAAGAAGGAGAATTCGAAGAATTAAACGAAGTTTTAGAAGGTTTAGAATTAGAATTAGACTGCGAAACTGTAATTGCGAAACTGTAACAGCAAAACCGTCAAACGAAATTCGCTTATTCAAGGTGCGTCTCTATCAATACAATCAAAGATAATCTCACTCAATGTGGAATTGACGAAAGTGGGTGTTTAATAGATCTTGGGGTGGCCAAGAATATATCCATTGAATTCCCACTAAGAGAAGTAAGAATATATCATTGAACCCCACTAAGAGAAGTAAGAATATATCATTGAATTACCACCAAGAGAAGTAAGAATATATCATTGAATTACCACCAAGAGAAGTAAGAAGATACTCAGGCCAAAAGTGAGAACTATGATATAACCTTCAAAGAAATATGCTAAGGAACTTTGAAGGAAGTATACGATGGAACCTTAAAAATATGATGGAACTGGTTCTATTTAAATAGTATCACCAAAAGTGAAGGCTGTGGTGGCTCTGATCAGGATTGCAGGTTTTGCATCAATTGTAAATGCCCAGTAAACATTAGCATATAAACAGTAACGTGAACACACTTGGAATAAACACCAACGATACAACCATGATAGCAATAGTCAATAAATAAACAGTTAATAAAATAAGAACATCAGCTATACCATCAGTTGTATAATATACTTCAACTTCATCTCAATGCGATATGCCCACAATGTCCATATGGGCCACCATTTATGGGAGATTTGGACAATTTATATTGAGACCTTTGGACTTTATAGACTTGAGAATTTGGACTTTAATTCACCACCCCCAATCTTTACCATTTACTACATCGATAGTAGGGGAATATCACTAGTGTGTCTCAGTACATCATGAGATGAAAATGAATGTCTTGGTCATTTTCATTAGGTTTGGATTTTCTCACACTCAAAATTCTCTAGACCTTCTAGAAGAATGTGGATCTCACTGATATTTCCATTAAAGATCTAAAGTGGATATTTAATAGAATAGTTCTGGTGATATGTTGTAACTTAGTTTAATTTTCAAGTTACTATAGTGGTATAAATACATATTAATACCCACCTCTAGTGGTATACCCTACTTGCTGATCTTAATGCCCTGGTGGACTTTCAGAACTACGAAATTAGCATAATAGGATCCATCACAAGACGGTATTGGGACATTTGATGGCATTCTAGATCATTCTCGCTATTAAAGGTGACTGTTGGAACTGTTGGAACTGTTAGGCAAATAATGGAAGGAGACCTTCTAACTAATCTACGAAGCAGTGACAAAATGTTGTTATATCTAGCATTTTTTTCCTTTTCCTTTTCTTTTCGTTTTTGTTATTCAAATAGGCGGTGTGTCAAATAGAAAATGTGTCAAATTAGAAGTGAAGTCTATTTTTATGTGGAAATGCTTAATGATATAAATAAAAATTTTGACATGAATATATCTTCATTATTCCGATTAATTCCAAATTAATTAACGTTATATAAAATATTATAATAATTCATTTTAGGATTGATTCAACGTAGTTTGTCAATCCAATACTATTCGGGTGTTCGTCCTATTTATCCTATTCATCCTATTCATCCTATTCATCCTCGGCAGTTGCGAAAGTGAACCTTTGAGTTATAGTGAACCGTTTGAGTTATTTGGCACAGACTTAGATTCAATGTTGGACATAGATTTTCAGGTACAGAATTATGCTTGTCTTATGGTTTATTTAGAAATTCCAGTTTACATGATTGAATCCTAAAACCACCAATTATCAATTATTGGCAAAAATACATTCAATCTGGTGATATTCACCAGAATTTGATTAATTCAATATATTTAATTTACTTGTCACTTAACATCAGGCACACAGCAGTGAATCAATTGCTGGTTCAATATGTGTTGAAGAATACACAGTAGTGATAGTATGAAACTTTGAACATTCATTTATATATACCACTATAATGAGACACCCTAATAAGATGTATCATAAATTATTGATTGCAGACATAAATATATCTTCATTCTTAAATGATTCTTTTGATCTAACATAAATATACAGTTAATAAAATCTAAGAAATATGCTTCAAGTTAGTTTAAATATATCATTAATTATATATATCTGTATAAACTGATATACAGATGAGAAATGTATAATTAAGTATTTTGGTCTTGACCTCCTACTTAATGGAATACCAAATTCTAGGTTTCCCAAGACTGTCTTGAATAAAACAAATTTCCATACTGATCATTTCAAAGACTCAAAATCTTCAACTAATTTCAAAATTAGATCAAAGATAATTCTTTCTCTCCAAGAATTGTCATCCTTTACTATTTAAATCTCGATATTGGTCTCTACTATTTAATTCTCGTCATTGTCGGTCTCTACTATTCAATTCTCGATATTGTCGGTGTCTACTCTTTTAATCTTACAGTTTACTTTCACCATCTTACTCATTTGTCTTCTTTTTTGGAATAACGTAGGTTATGACTCAATTAGATTAATACGTTGTTTGAAATGAATTTGATGAATTTAAATGAATTTAGTTACAATGATTTTCCGCTCAACACAACCATCCAGCCTTAATACCTGAGATGAGGAAAAGAATCCAAATCAGGACGACTCAAGCTGTTGAACTTGAGTAATAATTTCTTCAAGTGATCGTGTTCCGACAAGAAAGATCTTCAACCCGTTTTCATTTAAATTCAAAACTCAAATTTGGAATATAATAACGATTACGGACAGGAATTTGACTATAATCCTACAGATAGTATAAATCCTATAGATACTACATCCCTACAAGTAGTATAAATCCTACAGATATTATTTATCCTTGTAGTTAGAAATCATACAACCCAGCCCCTGGTATGGAACTGTTGATCCTGTTGTTCGGTATAAATTATATTCCTCATATTGATGAAGTTCTATGGATATTGAGCTTCCGAGGAGATCGCTCTAGTAAATTATGGTAGCCCTTTAGTTAAAAAGAATAAAGGGTAAGAAGAGTTCAGAATTATGGGGTTCATTTATGAGGTTCATATTATGAATTATGAATTTTGAACTCTGAAAAATCGGTTAAATCAGACAATTTATGTGTCTGGATGTTGGTAGATATCTACAATAAGTAAATCTTGATAAAACTCCATAAACTTCAACATTTCAACTGTTGGGAACTTCCCTTCAGGTTAAGTATCGTTTTTAAACTATTGAAGTACGGGTGTTTCTGGACTCTACAATAAATCAATTAATTAATCTACATCACATTTTCTATACATTGTTAACATTTGAATATGTGGGGTTTAAGATTGGGGGCGTGGACTGGGGCTTTGGGCTTTGGTCTTTGAGCTTTGAGCTTTGGGAGTCAATTAGGCTTCGTTAACCGATAAGACACCATTGAAACTTTCGGCTAAGCTGTCCTCGAAACATGCAACAAATTCCTTAGAATCGGATACCTTGCTGTCGAACTTGATGTTGAAATCCACTGTGACTTGGTTTGCAGAATCGGAAGCTGAACCTGAATTAGAGCCAGTCAAGCCGAGCAACTCATCAAAGTCATTAGCAATTCTGGATTGTACACTGTTAGTATTAGCACTTGGGAATTTGTATGTAACATCATAAACTTCAAATCTGTTTTGAGTAACGGGTGGAGCTACCAAATCATCAAATAAATCATTAGAAGCTAATCCAGAAGCCAATGGAGATGTGGCATATTGTGGGTACTTTTCGACATATGCAGATCTGGTAGCAAAAGCAATAGCTTCTTCAAATGCAAGCTGGAATAATTCGTTACTAACATCAGATTCAATGGATGTAGATAAACGAGCTTTCAAGATATTTGAAGGTTTGGCAGGTGCTGGAGCTGAGACTTGAGCTTCTTCCTTGGTAGAACCTGCTGGAGCTTCAGGTTGAGAGAATTTCTTGGCTTCTTCTGGACTGGCAAGCTTGATATCATTCAAATCAAGGTGTTCTCTGGACTTAAGGAATTGAGTGAGCTGAGTAACCGAATCTTTATTAATCGTACCCAAGTATGCAAGAACATCACCCTTCAACAAACGACCTTTTGGACCAGAGGCAGGGATCTTGGATAAGGCGTCTTCCTTGGTGATATGATTAGAATGGAGGAGCAATTCCACCGCTGGGAAAAGCTTTTGATCTGGGTTAGCAGGGCCAAATACTTCAGTTGATCCAGCATTGGAGGTTTTGGGGGTTGGGGAAGCTGGTTTTTCCGAGGAAGATTCTTGTTTAGCAGCAGGTTCTGCCTGTTTGTCTTGATTGGATGATTGTTGCTCAGAAGACTCGATGGTTGGCTTTTCTAAGCTAGCCAAATCATCACCTTGCTCGGCCAAAAGAGCAATCGGAGCACCAACTTGAACTCCAGTAGCTCCATCGTTGACCAAAATCTCCCACATGACACCGTCGTCACTGGCTTCAACATCAATGGTAGCCTTGTCGGTTTCCACTTCTAACAATACATCACCGGCGTTGAACAGCTCTCCGGACTTGTACTTCCAGGCAACCACTCCTCCTTCAGTCATGGTAGGGGACATTGCTGGCATCTTGAACACCGAAGCTGCGGACATGGCCGCGGAGATATGGAAGGCCCTTGCGGTTAAGCTTTTTCTAAGCACATGGGAGGCTCTAATCATCTTCAATGGCGTGACAACAAGAGTATAACTGATGAATTAGCCTTTCGGACGCGACATTTCCGCTGCTTCTGATGTCGTGGTTGTGTCACGTGTGTTGATGCGACATTTTCCAACATTCTCCCAATCTCCGGCCATCCCTGTTTTCACATTTATCCCGGAGCAATACGGGAACAAACGAAAAAGGATTATCTTGTTGTCGCGTGATCTTATGTCACGTGATGGGGTCACTTCCCATCTCCAGCTGACCACATCCTCCACTTAAGTTAACCCCACCCCCACCATTCCCCCAACTTAAGTTACCATCGTTGATTTTACTAGGATATTTGATGTATAATCTCATCACTTCCCCTACTTATCCTCCACTTATCCTCCACTTATCCTCCACTTATCCTCCACTTATCCTCCACTTCCTGTTTGCACATACCGCGTCAACGCACCGCGACTTTAAGGCCAACTGGTAGTTAAAACTTCATCAGCCGTATCGCTACAAAAATTTGCTTGTTGATCCCACCAGCGTTTATCTTTACAAATCCCCAGTGTGAAACCTGTAAACAATTTCTAACCTTCAGAAGTGATACGTCAAATCATTCAAAGTTAACATCATCAGCTTGAAACTGCCATCTTTGAAATAACCAGCAAACAAAAACAACCTCAGGAGTCAAACCCATCAGTTAAACTATCAGTGGAAACCATCAAATAGTTCGTGAAACTCACTTGAAACTCACTTATAACTCACCAGAAACCTCCAGAAATCACCAGATATCATCGTGAAATCTCCTTCTTTTACTTGTATCATTTTCCCGTATATTCCAAGGTTAATTTCGGTTCAAAATGTCACTTCAATCAGCATTTTCACCTTATTTAAGGAGAGTGCTATCGATAGCAAAAAAATACTCCAAATTCATAGGACCTGGTCTTATGGTTAGTGTGGCATATATGGATCCAGGAAACTATTCCACCGCAGTGGCAGCCGGTTCTGCTTTCAAGTATAACCTTCTTTTCCTGATTCTTTTATCTAATTGTTTGGCTATATTCTTACAAATTTTAGCCGCCAAATTAGGTGCTGTGACGGGTCTTGATCTAGCTGCTAATTGCAAAGCAAATTTCACCTTCAAAACTAACTTGTTCTTCTACATATTGGCAGAAATTGCCATTATAGCTACCGATTTGGCTGAAGTGGTTGGAACTGCCATCGCATTGAACATTTTGTTCAAATTACCCTTGTTTTTAGGGGTGGTTGTCACTGTGGTAGATGTGCTTATCGTCTTGATGGCTTATAGACCCAAAGGTCCATTACTATTCATTAGAATCTTTGAAGGATTCGTGTCATTATTGGTAGCAGCAACTGTGGTATGTTTCGCTATCGAACTTTATCAAGTCAGCAATGATTCTTCCATTCACTTTTCAAGCTTAGAAGTGCTTAAAGGCTTCCTTCCTAATGAAAACGTCATTGATATGGAAGAAAGACCTGGAGGAAGTGGACTTTTCTTAAGTTTGGCCATTTTAGGAGCTACCGTCATGCCCCATTCTTTATATTTGGGATCTGGTTTGGTTCAATCTAGATTAAAAGATTTTGATATTAAAAATGGTTACTATATTCCAGAAAAGAAAACTAGACATGTCAGCATTAGTTTTGAAAGTAACAGTCATCCTTTACAACCTTCCATTACTCCAGAAAACATCGATGATACAATTACTCCAGTGGCTACTCCATACCATGAAAATGATCATTTACATCATAGATTCGAAAAGGATGACGAAAGCACCGTGGATGAAGACGATGATGATGATGATTATAGACCATCTGTTCATGCCATTAATGATACCATGACTTATACCATAGTGGAGCTTGTGATTTCATTATTCACCGTGGCATTATTCGTTAATGCCGCCATTCTTGTTGTTGCCGGTGCTACTCTTCATAGTGGTGATAAACTACCTAGGGATGATGATGAAAAGTCCGGTAGTGATTCCGATAGTGATGATGATTATCAAAATGCAGATTTGTTTACCATTTATCATCTCCTCAGCAAACATTTATCACCAACTGCAGGATTTGTCTTTGCATTGGCATTATTATGTTCAGGACAAAGTGCTGGAGTGGTTTGTACTTTGGCAGGACAAATGGTGTCAGAGGGATTTTTATCATGGTCTTTTCCCCCAGTGGTGAGAAGACTTATTACTAGAGGAATTGCTATTACTCCATGTTTATTGGTGGTAAGCTTTTCTGGACGTGAAGGGTTAGCTAAAGTTTTGAATGCTAGTCAAGTTGTATTGAGTATTTTATTACCGGTGGTTACTGCACCATTAATTTATTTCACTTGTTCCAAACATATCATGAGAGTTCCAATTTATGTCAGAGACGGAGACGGGATTTTTGATGATTCAGAAATGATAGATGGAATTTATGATGAGATGACCCTTGCAGGTTCAGGTGGTTCAATTTCTAATGCTTCAAATAGATTCAAATCTAGTGAATCTGCAATCAAACTTCAAGACTTGAGAAATTCTCACCCATGTGCCGGATGGGATGAAGATGATGATGTACATTTGAATCATGGCTCTGAAGAACAAAATCGTTTAATTCAACATGATGGACCATCAGCCACCAGTACATTAATCACACCAAGAAATACCGAATATTCCCAACCTCCACCAAGCAATACCAACCATATCAACAACACCTACGTTACTGACGAGGTTGATCAAAGTGACGAAGTTGATTATCGCATCAGAGGCTATAAGGATTATAGTAACAGTATCGTTACATCATCAGTGGCCGTATTAATTTGGGGATTCATTACTGCATTAAATTTATACTTGATCGTAAGTATGATCTTGGGGTATGAAGTCCCATTATAGCATTGAACTTATAGAGATTT
This sequence comes from Suhomyces chickasaworum, assembly GCA_030568495.1. NCBI lineage: Eukaryota > Fungi > Ascomycota > Pichiomycetes > Serinales > Debaryomycetaceae > Suhomyces > Suhomyces chickasaworum. The sequence continues at coordinate 36,808 of JAJMGF010000058.1, forward strand.
ATTTATTTCCAAAATTTACATTTGATTACAAAGATCATTTATTAAGATAAGTTTAAAGCAAGAGCTTAAGCATCGTAAGTAGAAGCAGAGACGTTACCACCCTTACCGGTCCAGTTGATGTGGATCCAGTCACCCTTCTTCAAGAGTTCGTTTTCCTCACCTGGCAATACCTTGAAGGTGTGAGCACCGAAGTAATCTCTTTGAGCTTGTAACAAGTTAGCTGGCAACTTGGCAGATCTGTAACCATCGTAGAAGGACAAAGCAGTGGTGAAAGCTGGAACTGGAATACCGAATTCAACAGCCTTACCAATGGTAGATCTCCAACCTTGTTGAGCCTTAACAATGGCATCCTTGAAGAATGGGTGGAATAACAAGTTCTCCAAGTCTGGGTTTTCTCTGTAAGCAGAAGTGATTTCACCAAGGAAAACAGATCTGATGATACAACCACCTCTCCACATCAAAGCGATGGCAGGGTTGTTCAATTTCCAGCCGTATTCCTTAGCAGCTTCTCTGATCAACATGAAACCTTGAGCGTAAGAGATGATCTTGGAAGCGTACAAAGCTTGTTCCAAGTCATCGACGAACTTCTTCTTGTCGGTGATTGGAGAGTCACCTTCGATGGAAGGACCAGTCAACAAGGTAGAGGCTCTGGTTCTCTCATCCTTCAAGGCAGACAAACATCTAGAGAAGACGGCTTCACCAATCAAAGTAACTGGCATACCCAAGTCAAGAGCGTTGATAGCAGTCCACTTACCGGTACCCTTTTGACCAGCAGTGTCCAAGATCTTTTCCAACAATGGCTTGCCATCGGTTGGGTCATTGTAGTAGAGAATATCTCTGGTGATTTCAATAAGGAAGGAGTCCAAAACACCCTTGTTCCATTGGGAGAAAACATCACCGATTTCCTTGTTGGAGAACTTACCAACACGCTTCATCAAGTCATAAGCTTCACAAATCAATTGCATGTCACCGTATTCGATACCGTTGTGGACCATCTTGACGTAATGACCGGAACCAGCATCACCAACCCAGTCACAACATGGTTCACCATCAGACTTAGCAGCAATGGATTGGAAGATGTCCTTGATGTGTGGCCAAGCATCTGGGTGACCACCTGGCATCAAAGAAGGACCGTAACGGGCACCTTCTTCACCACCAGAGACACCGGAACCGACAAAGAGAATATCCTTCTTCTTCAATTCTTCGTAACGACGGTTGGAGTCTGGGAAGTGAGAGTTACCACCATCAATGATGATATCACCCTTTTCCAAGTGTGGTAACAATTGATCGATGAAGGCATCAACTGGAGAACCAGCCTTGACCAAGATAATGATTCTTCTTGGTCTCTTCAAGTTGGAGACCAACTCTTCAATGGAACGAGCACCAATGATGGACTTACCCTTGGCTTCATTGTTCATGAAATCGTCGACCTTAGCCACGGTTCTGTTGTAGGCCACAACAGTGAAGCCGTGGTCGGCAGCGTTCAAGATCAAGTTTTGACCCATGACGGCCAAACCAATCAAACCAATATCACCACTAGGTTGGTTAGTACTGGCATTGAGGTGGTTTTGCACCACAGAAAGGCGTTCAACAGCTGACATGGCAAGAAAAGCAGTAGGGGGATTGACTAGGGAAGGAATTCAACAGATTGCTCGGGGAAAAACCAACTTTTTCAATGCGTGTACACCGACGACGCCGAGTGGCAACCCGTCGGTGCGATTCCACCCTGGAGGTGTTGTTCGGACAGACGGGTTTGTAGGAACTAACTGGAGGTTGGAAGTTGAAGGGTAACGTCATTGTTATTAACCAATAACCTTCAATAGTTGTGGATACCGCGTTCGCTTATTCTGCCTTTCTGCCGCCCGCTAGTCCGTGATCGGGAACCATTGGCGCCCCCAGAACAGGGGAGGAGCCATTGGAGCCTGGAAGTTCCAAGTTCCAAGTTCAAGTTCCAAAGCCATTGAACCAGCGACGATAATGTTGAGCCTGAGGATGGTGTAGAATCGGATAGTACTTACGTTGGAGCAGACATTTTTGTATAGTAATTAATAGAGTTAGTGAGAAACGAACAGGTGGACTAGGGCTATATATATAGATGTTGGGCTCGTTGGCGGGTGTGTGCAGGATGTAGGGTAGGGCTAGGTCGGTGGCCGGAGGCCGGTGGTAGGGGGCGGTGGAAAGGGTTAGGGCGAGCGTGGTAGGGGAACGAAGGCTGTAAGTATATAGGGAGGTTAGGGAGAGGGATTGGGATGAGTAAGAACATAGTTTGGCTGCCATGTCGCCCCCATTGGGACCCTCTTATTATAGGACATAGTTTAGCCCCCACTTGGCCTCATTTGGCAACCCATTTGGCAACCCATTTGGCATTTTGGCATTTTGGCATTTTTAGCATTTTTGGTGGTAATTACGGCGGCTACGTGGGGGAGAACGTGGGGGAGAAAAATCAATGGTTTGGCCCTAAAAAATTCCTTGATTACTGGGCATGATGGTCCCTATAATCTCTAACAATGCTACAGGCCAGATGCAAATTGCGGTTAGGGAGATGATTGCTGCGTGAGCAGTAGTGGGGGAGAAGATAGAATGGTGGATCAGGCATGGTAACTCGCAGCCCAATTCCGCTGGTGCACCAAGTTGATCCGGGGGACAATAGAATGGTGAATCCGAGGGTCTTGGTCTTGGCACGTTGCAGTGGAGGAGCTTCCATTGAGTTACCGACTGGTAGCGAGGTTGTAGCCAGTAAGAACCTTCTGGTGCTGGTTCAGGTTGTAGATCCGTTGGACCTGGAGGATCACGAGAAATCGCGAGGATGATTTGGCACCAGGTTCGATAGAAGATCGACCAATTGGTCAAGGGACCCAGGGGTTTCCGTTGGCGACCCAGGGGGTTCTTTTGGCGGTGGAAATGGCTATAGAATTGAGTGGCAATGGCGTGGCAATGGCGTTGGCAGTGGGAGCTTCCACTAGAGTCCAGTTTCATCTGGGGTCTGGCTCATGAGGTGGTCTACTACTAAATGCTCACTAATCCAAGGGCTTCATAATCCAGATCACTACTGGCTCACTAATCAACTGCACGGCTTACTGAGGGATTAGTGAGATTAGTGAGCCCAATCGCACCAGATTATTGCTGGCCAGAACTACCTTGTGATCCCCTAGGATTCTTACGGGGACTGGATTCTTACGAGACTGGATTCATACTGGGCTGGGACTCGATGGCACTGTGTATAGTTCCACAATTAAGGCTATCATCACTCCGTTTAATCTGTGGAAACTGTCTTGCACATCTTGTCCCCAGTTATGGTTATTATGGTGGGTATCGGAGTTCGCACCGTAAGGTTATGAGCATTGTCGATTAAGTGAAAAATGAAAAGTGAAAAGTGAAAAATCATGCAGCAATCGGAATTACCATTTCACGGTACTCTACACCAGAATACCAGAACCACCGGACTAATTGAACTATTGGACTATTGGACAATTTGGACAATTTACTTCGTATAGCATTCATGAAATAGTTCAGTCCCCTTTTCAATGCCTCCAAACTTGACTTATTTGTCTATGGGAGGTAGCTCTAGAAACCACCTGGCCTACTTACGAAATCGAGTTGATGGTGCTGACGACGGTGCTGACGATTGTGCTGAGAAGGTGGAGCCTGGGCGGTGTAATCCATATTCTAGACGCTTCTGAAACTACGGCAGTGCATGAGAAACGTAATTGATTAGTTATACTGCGTAGGAAAATGGGAAAAGGGAAAAGTCCTGATTGTGGAAGGTGCTTGCGAAGGGTCAGCTTAGTATTAGTTCGTCGTAGGTTAGAGCATTGGAATTGAGGATCCAGATATGCCAATCAGTTGATACTTTCTTGGTGGTTATGGTGGTGGAGGTCCATGGACTATAGTTTATTCCGGCCAATTTTGGTGGAAACGGTTACGGGATTTGAATATTTCCGGTGGAACAGAGGGGGGCGGATGTTACCACTTCCGGTGCGGAAACAATACCTCAACCAATCAGACCTCGGGCAGCGGTGTGCCGTTGAAGCACCAATGCTGGGGACTGGGTATGGGCCATGGTATTTTCGAGGTTGGAGTTTCTTTGTGTTGTGCCTGAAGTACTACGGGATTGTGGGGGTATGGGGGATATGGGGGGGGGGGAGAGGGGGGGAAGGTGGTTTCTGTGGGGGT
>JAJMGF010000059.1:0-40456 GCA_030568495.1 Suhomyces chickasaworum
CTGACGATCTCCTCATTACTAGTGAGGTGCCTTACCAACTTGGCCATAGAGGCTTTTCTTGTTGAAACGAGGTCATAGTAGCATCATCACCGATTCTCACCCATTTTTAACACTACTTATTATATAGCTGATGGAACTATCACCATATCATTCCTTAAAATTCCTTGAAAGTATATTTTTCTCACTGGAATCGAAGATATAAATTTATTAGAATTGAACGTTTCAGTAATTTTGAGAATTTTTCAAAATATTCAAATTTCAACACCTTTAACAATTCCTCTTTTTTACAGAATAGATGAAAAGTTCAATGTTTAAAAACACAATTGATCAAAGGACATAAATCGTATAGACTATAAAACAACTAACAAGAGGCAATACAGCCAAAAAAAAGATAATAAGACAAAAAGTAAGCCCGATGCGGGGGTCGAACCCGCAACCTTTTGATATCCTTACTAAGAGTCAAACGCTCTACCGATTGAGCTAACCAGGCAGGTTATTGAAGAAGCCCGATGCGGGGGTCGAACCCGCAACCTTTTGATGTCTTTCATAAGAGTCAAACGCTCTACCGATTGAGCTAACCAGGCACTTCTTGTTCACAAGAAGAACGGAAATAAATAATATGTGCATCAGATAATATTGTGCTTGAAGGTGAACTATCATAACTGTTTATTGAAAAGTTTACACTATGGGTTTATATTATTCTAATAGTTAAAACCGGATCAATGATGTGAGGTTTCTGAGTGACTTATGTGATTAGTATCGCCAAATTTCACGAACAGGTTTTGTATGATACCTTCTGATGATCATTTAGACATATTCAACATGCCAAATTTAAACAAGAGAACCAAGTGTGTATCATTTATTTGTTAAGGTTAGCATTTTCAAAATATCAATAATATCTTTTGATTCGTTAAGAATCACTTGGTCTTGGAAACACTTTGTATGTTGGAAACACTTTGTAAGTTGGAATCACTTGACTCGTTAAGTATCACTGACTGGTTAAGTATTTCTAAGGTTGAAGTATCACTTTTCTTTTAACTACAAATTCTCGATAATTATCTATTGATGGTAATTTACATGACAAATCCCCGATGGTCCTCGTAAATGTGATTCTGCGGCCCTAATGGTACGCAATGCATGGAATGGAGTGATGAGTTTAATTCTTGACTAAATCCAAGTTTTCATACACCGAACCAGAAGACTTGTACAAATCAGCAGCAGTGACACCTTCCTTGGTAGTCTCATTATCCTTCAATTGTTGTAACATAAGTCTAGTTCTTTCCCTTTCTTTATAACCATGCAAGCACTCGTAATAGTCATCAAACACTGGAGTACATTCCTTTTTGGATGAGGTTTCAGCAGAGGTGAAACAGGCCACCAAACTTTGGAATTCATAGAAACATTTTCTTGTTCCTCCGGATCTTGAGTAGGGTTGCATTGGTGGAGATGGTGGTGGTGGTTAATGTAGAGGACTTTTTTACTGGTAATTTGAGACCGACGATTGGCCAAAAACTTGGTAGGTGCACGTAAAAGTTATCATAGTCTATAGATGTCTAAGCTACACACAATTAGAAATGTAATTATAGTAATTTTAATGATGAAAATTTGATTGATGAAAATTTGAAGATGTCAGAAAGATTGTTGTGACATTTTAGGTTTATTTTAGGTTAATTTTTTTTAGTTTATTCTCGTTTCTACAGGGAGATACCATGTGGCTTAATATTACCTAATATACATATGCAAGCATTTCTCTAATACAGTCTTTAACAGTATAGTAAAGTGGACCCATAGACCCATCGATAACAATATCACCGGTATCATCACCTTCCACCGAAGAATATGCCACCTTTCTAATAATTATCTTATCATTAACCACTAGCGTACCTTCACCTTTGAATTCTGCATTTAAATTTTTGCTAAGAAGTTTCTTCTTTAATTCTGGCAATCGGATATTACCGATGGCAAGTTTAGGACCCATCTTTGTCTGGTCAACATTGGTGGGAGTTTGAAGATTTTGCTCCTTAAGTTTTTGCACCAAATCGGACTTTTTGACTTTCTTCAAGGTAAATAATGTAGATGGACTCAAGTAATCATTGATATCTCTTTTCCTCTTGTTTTCGAGGCTCTGGTTTCTCAATTCCAATTCACCCAAGACTTGAACCACTCGGTAACTTCCATCAATATTCTGCCAGTTAAGATCAGCAACGAGTTCTTCATCAAGCTGAACTTCGAAATTACTCAAGCCTATACCATTGTCATCGTCATCTTCGTCTTCACCTCCATCCGCACCTATCTTAACTGCATGGTTGGTTTCAACAGCAACAACATTCATTTTTGTCGGTCCTATCGAAGCCCCAGCACCTGTGCCAGATAATCCACTACGGATATTGGTCAACGATAAGTAACGAGAGGAAGTGTGATTGGTGTTTATTTGATCTTTCTTGGGATCATCTTGGTGTTGATTAAACATCGATTCCACCACCAAAAGTCCATTCAATTCTTTATCTTTTTGGTCATAAACTGTGAAATCTGGGAGTAATAAAATATTATATGGTTTCAAAGACGATACAATGATACTCAAAGATCTCATATCCACCAAACCGGCCAAGTCCACAAATGATAAACCACACCGCACGCTCAACAGACTTCCTTTAGCATATGAAGTTCCCATAGGAACACGTTTTTTAGGGTTGAATAAGGTGTCCAAATTCTTCTCTAACAATTGATTATTAAGGATTTCTTGTGGGGTTAATTTACTTTGATTTTTACCTTGACCTTTCTTCCCTTTATCTCTTCCATTTTTATCGTCACCCCATTTCCTTTTTTCATTCTGTTCAAATTTCTTCTTACCTTCAAGAATAATCTTAGTATTAGAAATTTCATCGGTTTTTTCAAAGTCTTTTAAATCAATCTTTTCACCATAATCATCAAACTTTTGTTTTTGGGTGGTAACAAAGTATGGAAACATCGCTTGTCTTGGTTTTAACTTATGAGTGATTCTGATGTCGAGTGGTTTATTCTGTTCCCATGACTTTTTAAGATTATCAGTTAAGAATGCTTCATGGGCTGTTACGTCCAAGATTTGATTGGATACTATATTGGGGGTTTTGGTAGTATTATTATTCAAAGCATCTTCATTTCCATTAGGTTCTACTCCTTCCATTACTTCTTCTTCACTAGAGATTCCATCATCGTCACTTGAATCATCATCGATTCCTTCAGCATTCAAAAGGTTTTGATTTTTACGATCTCTAACCTTTGCTGCCAATTTTTCTTTTCTTTCAGCATGAATACGTTGTTGAAAACTTAATAATTCCGTTCCAGTTAAAGGTTCTTCTCTAGTGAAATCCTTCAAGGAGATTTTTCTTTCCAATGGAACGGCAATACCATCTTCTACTTTACCACCATTCTTTTGTTTGGTAAGATCATGCCATTCTTTATAAAGAACTGAACTTATAGTATTATCCACTCCAAATTTAGATCTCTCAGTTAATAAAATTGTTGTCTTTTCATCTTGACATAAATTTTGGAATACTTTGAAAGATAATTCTCCATTACGTAAATCATTACCAGAACAAAAAATGATTTTTGGTCCAGATAATTTAAGTAATTCGTTTGGATCACCTAATAAATCCACTTTGGAAGGATCAAATGGTAAATTTGTTTCATCACCACCTCCGCCACTCCATTCCCTTAAAGACGTAGACATCCAATCTACCAAAGTGGAAGCATAACTTAAAATCTTGGTACCAGAATAAGATAAGAAATAAATCGGAATAGGTGCACCTTGTAAATGTTCATCCACGAGTCGAAATAATTCAAAAAATCTACCCGATAAAGTAGTGGGTAATATCACCGAACCTCCATTAGCCAAAGTGGCATCGACTAATTGTAAAAATTTCTCGATTCTTTTTTTATGGGGCATAGAAGAACCCACATCTGAACTAGTGATGAATGCTGTAGGTCTTAATAATGCAGGGATTGGAGATCCATTGGCAGCAGATAAAAAGGTGGCACTATTCAAAAACAGATCTTTTGAATGATTCCAAGCTGGGGCATAAATGACTTTTTCTAATCTCTTAGTGATTAACCAAAATGTACCACCTAAACTATGACCGGAATTATATGGAGTAATAACTGCTTTATGATCATGAATTGGGGTTGATTGAAGATATTTCACCACCCGAACTTTATCGAACCATTCATCGATATCATCTAATTCCAAAATTGCCGATTTCAAAGGACCTAAGATACCATTGGTTCTATAATATTCCACGGTAGATATTCTACCCAATTGATTCACGGGTAAACTCCCATAAACAGTGATATTTGCCATCAAGTTAGGGAACTTTACACACAATAATATATATCCACTGATGAATTCAGGAGTAGGATGGGTCAACAATATGATTTGAACCTCTCTTAAATACTTTTCAATAAATAACACAGAATCGGGATCTTTCCCGTTCCAACAGGGGTCCGCTATCACCTTGAACTCCCCATCAAACGTCATATACGATGCCTTGAAGGAAAAGTCTCCTTCCTTCGGACTTATGAGGGTAAAGGTGAACATGATGTTGTTGAAGAATTGAGATGATGAAAATGTTGATACCCACAGAAAACCCGCGCCTGAGAAAATATTGGGAATTCTACACTACAAATGGTAATTACGGTGAGTACATAAATATAGTAGAAATATAGTATTAAATTAAGGTCAAGATCATATAGCTAATAAAAGGCTTATAATGTCTTGGATCCAGTCAAGTTGTTAATCAAATTTTTTTTTGTTTAAATAATATTAGTATGATACATGCAATTATCAGCGATTGAAGTTAATGCTGTTTCTAGTGTGATAAGAAAGTAAAGTCTCAGCTTGAGTCAAACCTGGTAACTCATGAGTGGTATTAATCCTTTCCAATGAGTTTCGAGATGCACTATTATATTGACCATCTTTAATCATTTGTCTTCTCAATTCATTAATATCAATTGGATGTCTAAAATTTTCATTAAGAGTTTCTCTTCTTGATCTTGATCTAGATGAAAAATCTCTACCTTTCTTGGATCTGGATATAGTTGTCTTTCTCTTGATAGAATTGAAAGTTCTCTTGATAGGACTTGATACTTCTTCTTGGTGCAATTCTGGATATTGTTCACGTTCCATTTGTTTCAATACTTCTGGATCATGGTCAATAATTTGATTCAAAATTCTATGTCTTTCAACATCTTCAGAGTCAGTTGGATCATAACCAGTTGGATATGAGTCGAATTTACCATTACGAACCATTTCTCTGACAATATCAATATCTCTTGGCTTGAAATTTGATTTCAAGAAATCAAAAGTGAATCTTGGTAACAAACAAATGATAACACTAATGAAGAAAACACACCAAATTGACAAAGTTCCTAATGTTTGGGTTCCAGCTTTATAAAATTCTTGAGCCATAACCAGTCGAGCACTCCAAACACCAGTCCAGAAGAAAACAAGAAGAATCGAAATTGCATCAATAAGGAGAGTTAACCAATCCCATCTATATTGACGAAGAAGGACATAGATATCACAGGCAGTGACGGTAACTGCACTGACAACCACACCAATCCAAAATCTATGATCAACTCCTAAACCTTGTGGATTTTGGAAACTCTTATAGAAAAGCAAGATTGGGAAGAAGAAAGCAATAACAGATTGATATAAACCATCAAACATATACCAAGCAAATTTATACTGAGACCATTCAAGACCAAGAATTCCACTTCTATAAAGTTGAGGAACCAATAATGAAACACTATCTGAAACGTCTTGATCCAAAACAGCCAACACAATCACAGGTAATGAAGTAAATGCCAAATTAAAGAACATCAAGAAGGTATATTCGAAAAGGTAAGAACCATCGAAATTGTTATAAATACCATACCAGAAACAAGTAAGAGTAAAGGTAACATTTTTGTAAAAGAAACAAGGAACCATTTCTGCCAATCTTTTATAAGACCATCTTCCATGAACCAAAAGTAATCTGGTTAAAAATCTGAATTGTCCAATAGCATAATCAGAAGACATCACAGCTTGTCTACCTTCTTCACCAGCGATACCAACACCAACATTTGCAGCTTGAATCATAGCCACATCATTGGCACCATCACCAATGGCTAATGTCATGACGTCAAGGTTATTCTTGACCATTTTAACCACTTGAGCTTTTTGAGCAGGAGAAACACGACAACAAATGACAGATTTACATTGCTTTCCAAGTAACAAGAACTTTTCTTGAAGTTTCAAATTAGCACGATTCTCAGGAGAATCATCAAGGTTCTTTTGGAAAATGAGTGATAAAGCAGCACCATCAATGATAACAGCATGATTAGGAGAAGGTGCAGAATGATCTTTTCTTGCTTCTTCAATAAGACGCTCAACTTCTTCTTCAGTATTTTCATTAAGCATTCCAAAGCAATCTTGTAAATAGTTGGTAATTAAACTTTCAACATAAGCAGTGTTTTCCAAATCATTTTCTTCTGGTCTAACCACAAGTAATTTCATATGATTTTCTAATAAATTACAAGAGAAACCAATGTTAATGGCAGTTTCAATTCTGTCACCAGTTAAAACCCACAATTTGATACCGGCTTCACCCAAAATGGAAATAGAGTCTGGTACACCGGCTTGAAGTCTATCTTCAATAGCTGTTCCTCCAAGTAACGTTAAATCGGTTTCGATTTCTTCACTCAATCTTTCAATCACGTCATCTCTGGAATCGTCAATAATGGCATGAGCATCCTTGTAACGTCTTGACCAATCAAAGTAAGTTTTAGCATCAAGTTCTTTTTGAGCAATACATAAAGTTCTTAAACCTTCCTTGGCATAATCTTCAAGATGTAAAGCAGTCTTGTGAATAACTTCATTTGAGTTATTATTTCCATCCAAACGTTGAAAGATAACATTATCCGCTCCCTTAGTAATAAGCAAATATTTGTTTTCAGGTGTACGAATAATACATGACATTCTTTTTCTTGCAGAAGTAAAACCAATTAAATCAACAAGCTCATATTCATACTCTTTTCCATACATGGAAATATGCATTAACTTTCTCTTACGATCTTTGAAAACAATTCCCAAATCACGGGCCACAGATACCAAAGCAGCTTCATCAGGAGATTCAGCCTTAAAGTCTCTTAATTCTGGATCTTCAGTATTAGCTTCAGTTACCACTGTATGACACAAGGCAAGAGCAAGCATAAATTCATCATTTGCACGTTGTTGTTCACTTTCCCCCGAAAGAATTGTATCTCTTACAAATTCATTTGACACAAAGGTAACATTTTCTTCACGTAATTGATCATTGGGATGATTTTGTAAGTTTTCAATCATATCTTCCTTATCTTTACTGATGATTCTCTTCCATTTTTCGGCTTCAACAATAGTATCTAAACCAGCTCTCTTATCTAAACCTTGTTTGGCTTCAGTATATGCCAAACCATAAGATTTTCCATTGATTGTACATTTCTTAAATTCCATAACATTTTGAGTGAGAGTACCAGTTTTATCACTGAAAACATATTCAATTTGACCAAGATCATCACTAATATTCCAAGCTTTAGGTATACAAGGGAAATCCAATTTTGCATAATACATCTTGATATCTGAGAAAATGAAGAATGCTTGGAGAGTCTTGATGATTTCAACCGAAATATACAACGAAATTGGAACAAGTGATTGATAAATAATAAGTGTGACAAAGAATGCTAAAACACCATTACCAGCAGCTGTTGGGGAATATGGTTCAAAGTCAAAGAAAATTCTTGAAACATCTTTCTTTCGGTAAAATGTTCCATTTACCACACCAGAAATGAAACAAAGGATAAACAATAAAGCAAAATTGATCACAACGGAAAGGTTTAACTCTCTTGAAATAAGGGAAGTCTTTGTTGGGGTAATACCGGAATTTAACATGATTTTAGTTTCAGCACCGGTATAAACAACCAAACCAATAGCCCATTTTGTATTTCTAAGCATACTTCCTCTGAGCATGACATTGTCATTAGTTACAGCTTCTTTCTCATCTGGATTGATCAAACGTCCATTATCATCAAAATTTTCATAATGAACAGTTCCTCTGAAGGCATACAAATTTGGATTTGGAGAATCACATTCAACCCAAAACTTAGCACTTAAAAAGTCATCTGAGTGTTTGAAATGATCCAAACCTCCAGCTTGAAGAGCGGTTTTAGTTTTCAAATTGGTTTCACCATCCAAATTCTTGGTTTCAATATAACAACTTCCTTCTACGTCAGAGGTTGAAAGAACAATCACATCAGCTGGAACTTCTTCATTTGCTCTTACTCTAATGATATCACCAATTGCAACATCTTTCCAACGTCTATTCTTAAAAGCTGCTCTGACAGAGCTACTGGCAATGTTTTGCTGTTGTAATTCTGGGTTAAGAAGAGTATTTGCCGTAGGTTTAGTGGTTGAATGTTGAAACATTTTAGAATTTCTGCGATTAGATTGAGTAGATTTTCTGGCATTATTGAAGCTTTGTCTTGGATTTTCAGAGTGATAAGAATAATCGGAAACAATGGTACTAACTCTATGAAGAGCATATTCATTTTCATTGTGTTCTTGTCTAATAAATTCAGATTTCTTTGCCTTTTTAGCAAAAACCATTATACAGGCTTTCTTAATTCCATGTAAAGTGCTATTAGTAATTTTGGAGCATCTTTTTTTGAATCTTCTCCAAGTGGTAATTTCATTAACAAGCACGTTGGTATTATTTAAGCCAACAAGTAAATGAATAGGACTATTATTCAATTGAGAATCACTTACTGCTCTTCTGTAATCTTCGAAGGCATCCTTGACTGCGGTAATACAGACAATGACGATCAATGGCACTGCAGCCAAACCAGGAGATGCCACACCAAACACTTGGAAAGCACCTAAAATCACCAAAATAAGGAAATAGATATTCGCCACGTTTCTGAACTGAACGAAAAGGTTCTTGGGCACGAAGGAGAGCGGGGTGTACTTGGTAGTTCTAATCTTGTTTGGAGGGTAAGTCAATGCCGGATGCAGGTCAGAGCCATCACCAGCCAATGTCATATGAGCTGGTAAAGGCTGATTGACGTAAATATACCGGGGAACTTTGGAATAGATTTTTTGCAGGTATTCTGGTCTGTCTGCCACTCCCTTATGAAAGAAGTAAGTTTGGATCTTATCTTTGAAGGTAGGAGGACGAGCTTTTACCAAGTCCTGAACAGAATACACCTTGTTGGACTCATTGGTATCGGTACGGACGGCCGATGAGTCGGACTGGTTGTAGTTGTGATTGTTGTTCACTTCGTCTTTGGACGTCAACGATGACTGTTGAACGTCAGACATCACGGCTATAGTACTGACTGAAGATTAAGGGTGGAGCCTTACTAATGCAGATTGACTTGGTAGTTTGACTTGAATAATATGAGGAAAAGAAGAAAACACCAGAAGCGATGCAATCACCACCTTGATTAAGTTTATGATTAATTCCTGACACCAAGGAACAGCCAAAGGTTGACAGTCCTAACAGATGAAGCTAGTACGGGAGTCTAAGGATAAATAATGTGGAAAATGCGGAACTAACCCGATGTTTATTTGTTCGCACTTAATGAGTAATCAAGCTTCTCAGTAGGAAGTGAGCACAATGAGATTGATGATGGAGATGGTGGGAAGATTTAGTGGTGGTGGTATTTAATAATGGAAGCGATTTGTATAATTTAAAAGGTGGTGCCAAGAGGAAGATCTGGAGAAGGAATACGGCGGGATTACAGGCACAAATTTCACCGATGGCTCAGTAGTGGGAGGTTCGGGTAAGAATTAGGAAATGATCCGCAGTAGCCGGTTGCGCACGGCGTGGAGGATGGACAGGGACAATACCAACTGAAACCATGAGGATGGGATGGGATGGACGGGGACAAGACGGGGATGGGACGGGGCTGAAGCAATTAGGTAGGTAGCAATGTTGCCATGGAGGAAATATACAGGAGACTTAGGGACATACGGCGCATGATAATTATTGTGAGGCCATGGAATAATGTTCGATTATCTCCGTGGACCGAAGCTTGTAGCCATCTTGGCCATCTCGGCCATCTCGGCCGCATCCTTTTTGGGATTGAACTGCATATAACGTTTCGTCCACACGCATGATCAACAGTCACGTGATACAAAAATTTTTCAATTTCTGGGGTTACCCTACCAGCACTCATACCTGACGACATTTCCCAATGTCGCGCTCGCGACACTAGGGACCTGGTGTCGACAACTTTTCAACAGATTTTCACTCAGAACCAATTACCACTAAATCCAAATATGTCAGTTATCCCAGAAGGCGCCGACGTTAACGTCCTCCCAAAGAACGAAAAGAAGGCCAGAGAGTTGATCAAGAAACTCGGCCTTAAGCAAATCAAGGGTATTACCAGAGTTACTTTCAAGCAAAGAGGTAACTTGATTTACGCCATTGATGCTCCAGATGTGTACAGATCCAGTGCTGGTACCTTTGTTGTCTTTGGTGAAGCCAAGGTTGATGACATGAACCAAAGAATCGCTGAAGCCCAAGCTGCTGCTGCCAACCAAGAGGCTGTTGCCAAGTCCGCTGCCAATGCTGCTGCCACCGAAGACAAGTCTCCAGAATCCATCACTGCTGACTTGGAAAAGGCTGCTTTGACCGACAAGGTTGAGGCCGTTGAAGAAGAAGATGGTGAGATCGATGAGTCTGGATTGGACCCAAAGGACATTGACATCATTGTTGAACAAACACAAGCTTCTAGAGCCAAGGCTGTTAAGGCTTTGAGAACTCACAACGGTGACATGGTCAATGCCATCATGGACTTGTCTTAAATAGTTTAATACAGGTAAAGCCACTTTCCATAACGTAGTAACTGGTATCGATCAATACAATCACCAATCAATTGATTAGTTAAAACTCAATTAATTATACAGAGCTATTGAAATTCTACCTATTCTATTAGTTAATTTTGGCTTCTTATTAGTGGGGTTAATATTTATTAATTTATAGACTGTGATTATGACTACGAAGAATGCCTGAGAATTGGTTAAATATGAAAATATGAAAATTGGTAAGTATGAAAATTGGAAAATACCAAATTCATTCATACCAATGCCGAATGTATTTTGATTGTTTCAAGTTCACTAAGATTCCTCCTTGATTGGGGAAGGTTCTTTTGGAGATGAAGCTTCTAACGATTTGGAATCTTCTTCTTGAATATCAATTGCTTCTGTGTTTGGACCTTTACTTGCTTCCTTTTCATCCTGCGACTTGATGTCAGTTTCACTTAAGTTCGCTTTATGGTTGGTAAGATGCTGTTTTTCCGGGGTTTCTTTGGTGATTGAAGTTTCATCCAAATCAGGGGTCTGGCCTTTTACTTCATTATCCTTATCATTTACCTCCGAATGTAATGCCAACTCTTCCAATGGATCCCACATACTTCCATTCATTGTTCCACACTTCCAGCAAGCGTACCGTACTTTAGCTGGATCGGCACAATTGGGGGGTGCCAATCCATTATGCGAGAAACAATTCAAACAGATCAATGCATATCTCTGTTCTATGGACTCACTGTTATCGGATCCAATTAACAAATCGAGAAGTCTGTCCTGAATGGTACGTTGTTTAGGGGCTGCCTGAGGAATTGGTGCACCATTGAGTTTTTGTTGTCCCACGGTTGGTGCAGGGACCGGCTTGGGACTGCTCAAATTCAATTTGGCGATTTCTTGTTGTTGCTTCGAGGTCAATTTATTAATATTCACATTGGCTGTTGCTGGGAGGTTGGATATTTTGGCCTTGTCAATCGAGTTCTGTTGATCCTGTGGTTTTTGGGGTTGTTTTTTTGGTTGCTGTTTCTCTCCACCTTTCTTGGCTTGTTTGTCTTGGTCGTAACCATACTTGTTCAACAAACGATTGGTGGTATTGAAATTAGTAATTTTCTTCAATTCATCGATTTTGGAACTATGCTTCTTGCGCAACAGCTTTAATTTTGACTGACGATTCTTCACCAATAGCGTGAAGAAACTACGGTTCAACCGTATCCACAACACACTGACCACGGGGTACGCCACAAGAGTGATGAGTTGTTTGGCCGTCTGTCCTTTGAAGTAGGCTGCGATACGATTCAGTGCCACAATTCCACCAGGAAGCTGGGTGTAGTAAAATAGGTTGAGTGCAACGTAGCCTGCTACCAACCATTGCTGGTAGAATTTAGCGAGAGCATTTGATCGAGATTGGAGACCTGCTATTTGTTGTTGGGCAGCCTGAATGGCGTCTGTGATGGCGGTGAGGTCCCGTTCGTAAGACTCGGGATCAAATCCCTTACTGAAGATACCGAACACCATTGGTGGTGTGGTTGTAGAAGGACGTGGAATTAAGGAGTGGAGTTTGCGATCTCTGCCTTACGTAAGCGAGGAAGACAACCGAGCCTACTAACAAGATTACCATAAAATTCTGGCAGTGACGGAGAAAATTTATACTATGGCCGCCTATGAAGTGTTTGAAGAGACAAGCCCCAGGTCAAAAGGTAGTAATTTGGGGTGGTGAAATTTTAGTGTGTAATATTATTGTTCACATACTAATATATTGTGCCACCGATGAGATCGCACTAATCGAACCGAACGGAACGATATCCTCCTCCCTCTCCTCCCTATTCATCCCACTAAAACATCTCAAGTGTCCCCAAGCACACCTCCAGTGGTTTCAGTATCATGACCTACACCATCGGGGACAGACAAATCTTCCTAGAAGACCTTAGCGCCAGAGATGTGGAGCTCATTTCTGCTCATCCTCAGATGTTCCGCTACTGTTTGAACGAAGCAGTTCATGAAGCCATGATGAAATTGAAGAAGGTGGTCCATTTATACGGAGACATCATGACGATATATGCCACGCTCTTGCGTAAGATTCCTGACTATGATGATGTGACGGTGATGTGCAATAATGTCAAATTAAAGGTATTGGAACTCGAGGACGACATGGATCGACTCTTAGGCAACAGTGATGGAATCCGAAGGGCATACGTGGGTAACGGACTCTATCAACACTGGGAAAGTTTACTGTACGAGACGTCGACGAAACGGGTGGCGCTCCTCTTGATTCGTTCTAGTATCGAAACCTTCGGTAGTATCTCCTCCACCCTTAATTGCATTGAGTTGTTTTTCAACAACTTCAACAACTTGAAGAAGCTTCTTATTCCATTCCTTTCGTCACATACTACAGCGGTGTCTAAGTCACTCTCGAAAATACACTATCTTTTGAGCCTCACTACCGTGGCGGATGAAGTCCCAGAGTTGACCCCTACCATATTGAAGCAGCTCAAGAAAATCGAGAAGATAACTCATGGCATGGAACGAGAGGCTAAAATCTTGGACACTGCATATCTGACATTCGATCCGTCATTGCATCAATACACGCGTATTCTCCTTGGAAAGGCCATTTTGAAGAAGAATGTTCGTGATGAAGAGTGCCGAATCATAAAGAGACGGGATGTGTGTTTTCAGGCAGCCGAATACGTGGGAAGTATTCCATTGACAGAGGAACGTACATACAAGCAGCATTTCAACCTAATTTCATACGCTGTTTTGGTCTTCATGGCTATGGTCAGCGTGGTAGTGTATCGATTACTTCAAGCTCTATTTGGCAAATGAGCCTTCTCATTTACTCTGCACATCATAATTCATTACCAACTACTCAATATGGGAGATTTGTCTTATTTGCGTGTTGCATTTATTAGTCATTGATACTACAAAAGTTTATGTGATTTCAACCCTACAATCATCATGATATCACAATAACATATCCACAGTACAATATTAATCGTCAATTGGAGCTGGAAACTTGTTATTCTGACAGTATTTTACATTGGCTTATCAAAACTCAACACCTCATTCGCTAAAAGCTCATCAGGTTAAAGCCAAAAAGCCAAAAAGCCAAAAAGCCAAAAACCGACCATATCAGCTGAATAATCCAGTTCATCATGACAAAATTCATATTTTTCCCTCGAGTAAAAACACTCAAACATTCCAAGATCATTCATGGAGAATTTCTACTAGCAAAAGTACGATATTTCATCCATCATATCATCCATATCATATGACTATACCTACTGGCTGAAAATTACATAGACCTTTCCAGAAGCTAATGTACTGATATATAAACTCGTAATTTCACTCCAGAAATAGTCACCTGCTAGATGACCCAATAATTACTTCACCACCCACCCAAAATTAATCTTACCTTTCTATCTCTTCTGTTCCTTATTTGGTTCTTCTTGTCCTTGTTTGATTCTTCTTTCCTTCTTTGGTTCTTCTAATCCTTATTTGGTTCTTCTACTTACGGCATATATGCACTCCTTCTATCCCACTCATTTATCCTGCACACTATCACCAATTGAACGCAAACATCAGGCCCTTCAATACAACCATATACTTTACCATCGTAGCCAATCTGCTGGCATTCGGTCGTTATTTCCTTTCACTACCTTCGATCTTGGTCCAAGAACAGAACCACCTACAAAGTACCTTGTCGTTTTGCGAGATCGCATTGAGTCATCCAATCCATAAACAAACGAACCATCCCTCCATCTCCACGCTGACGGGATAGTCAGCACAATTCACCACAAGTCAATACAATTCAGCACAAGTTAATACGATTCAGCTATAATTCTAATGAGCAATACCCAAATATATTCGGCCACGTACTCCAACGTGCCGGTATTCGAATTCGTGACATCAGAAGGTCCAATAATGAGAAGAAAACTGGATTCATGGATAAATGCTACACATATACTTAAAATTGCCAAATTCCCCAAGGCTAAACGGACGAGAATATTGGAAAAAGATGTTCAAACAGGAATCCATGAAAAAGTTCAGGGTGGTTACGGTAAATATCAAGGTACTTATGTTCCTCTTGACATTGGAGCAGATATTGCTAAGACCTTTGGAGTGTATGATGTATTGAAACCTATTTTCGAGTTTCAATACGTTGAAGGTAAGTCAGAAACTCCTCCTCCAGCCCCCAAACACAACCATGCTTCCGCATTGAATATAGCCAAGAGACAAGCTAGTACTGGAACTGTACCTGCTCCGGCAAGAAAAACCAAAAGTATGAACTCTTTATCAGGTGAACCACCCAAGAAGAGAGGACGGCCAAGAAGAGTTGCATTAGATGCACCAGAGCCTATACTAAAGCACTCAGACACTACCCCAATAGAACCAGGTCCTAACATAGGTACTTTTAACAACAGAGGGTCCTTCTCTTCAAATTCTCCACAACCAACCCCTGCAAGCTTACTTAGACAAGACACAGAACAAGATGCCCTTCAGGTGATGACAAGTAATATGAATTTGAAAAATGACGATTTGGAGCTTGTTCAAAGTGATGAAGAGAAAGATGATATCGATGACGTTAAAGCCAATGGTTTACATAATCAACTTTCCATAAGAATGGATTCACAAGGAGATGAGCTCATGAATAGCAAAGAATTGTTTGGAACTCCCAGGAATTCATTCGAGAAAATCATTCATTCCAGATCTTTCACCAACCAGAATGGCCATCAAATCTCTCATGATCCATATAGCCTTCTGCAATATCATCAACCAAGCATTTCCAAAATCAACGATACCATATATTCAGACTACTTCAACAACTTGTTGACATTTTTCTTGGACGATTCAAAAATACGATCGGACTCCATGCCTGATAGAATTGCCATACCCCCACAACCAATTTCAAAAATCAACATCAACCAGTCCATTGATAATGATGGAAATACTTTATTTCATTGGGCTTGTTCCATGGCCAACATTCCTATGATTGACTTCTTAATGAATACATTTGAAATCAGTCCAGAGGTGAGAAATAATAATGGAGAAACTCCACTTATGTTCTTAATCAAATTTAATAATTCATTCCAACTTAAAAACTTTCCAAGTATTTTACAATTATTGCTTGAATCTTTACTATCTGTTGATAATACCGGAAAAACAGTGTTACATCATATTGCTGCAATTGATAATGACAAGAAAAACAAGGAAAGATTCTCAAGATATTATTTGGAAACTATATTTGATAAGTTGATTGAAACTCTGGATGATGATAATGAAGACCTGGAAACACAAAATGATGCACTTGATGGAGCTAAGAAGGAAGATTTGAGTAACAAGAGAGACTTGATTAGTAAATTTATCAATCATCAGGATTCCGATGGTAATTCTGCGTTTCATATTGCCGCATACTGTCTCAATAAGAAGTGTGTCAAAGTATTCATTAGTTATCACAAGTATATTGATTTTGGATTGAGAAATTTAGTTTCATATACAGTGGAAGATTATTTGGCTTCGCATAATTTTGTTTTGAGACTTGGAAGTGATGACATAGCCGAAGGAAACGAAGAATTAGATGAGAATTTACTAAACATCGTTGGAAATACTTCTACCAATAGCTTTGAAAGTGAATTATATAACTCGAAAATGGCAGTGAATCTTCAAAATACTACTTCAAATTTAGTCACTGAAAAATTAACCGAATTGGCTTATTCAATTGATAAAGAATTAAGTGAAAAAGATGAATTGATATTATCATTATTTAAAGTTTTGAAAGTGATGAATCAAGGTAAATTGGAATCTCAAAAGAAGGTTTTATCGTTTTTCAAAATGGATCATCTCATCGAAGAACTCGAGAAAGCATTACAGAATAGTAATCCTCACGATCTTATAATAGACACAAGCAAAGATAGAGTGATTCAAGATGAAATATCAAGATTGGTAAATGATTTAAGTTATCTGTACTTGAATAAAAGGAATGAACTTGAAGAACAACATAAGAAATATGAACAATTGAATGAATACAATCAAATGAAAGAGATAAAACAAACCATTGAGAACGAATTAACCTATAAACCTAATGAAAAAGGCGATAAATTTCGTCTTGCAGTTGAATTAACCAAACAAATGGTTCAAAGAAAGCAATTGCTTGAACAAATGTATTCCAAGCAGTTAGAACTCACACCTCTGACCCCAAGTGAAGAAATAAAGGCTGAAAATGGCAATGGTAATGGAAACGGTAATAAGTCAGCCATAGTCCCTCGGTATCCATTGGATGACAAACTTCAAAAGTATTGTAAATTAATTTCACTTTGCTGCGGCATGAATGTTGGAGATGTCGAGAATTCTATCGATTTGATTGAACAGTCATTATTGAAGCCAAGCAAGTAGAAAGTCACTGGGTGACTTGTAATATGTGTATAACTAGTGAGAATGTAATAATATAAGAACTAAATTATTAACTAAAAGACCCAAAAATTCAGAATACAGAATGTTAATACAATAACGATGACTAGAGAGATTGTACAATTAATTGAACCTAGTCAAAATACAAACCATATAATCATCCTAGGATGATTTCTTGAACTGGCTGGAAAACCACCGCAACAATAGAGATTTGATCTACTTGAAACGATAGACCTTTTGTATTTGAAAGTCTATCGGTTACAAAAGATCAAAAGACTCGGTAAAGTCCGTAGAAATAATTTATTTATACTCCGAATTGGAAATTATTCAGGTATTTTTATCTTGTTCAATGATATTGGAACCTTGAATGATACTGGAACCTTGATATGTTCTCATTTGACAATTAAATCAGATAATTGACAATAATTGAAGAGATGACTTACTATGAAAAAACAACTTTCATGACAAGACCAAATTGACCAAACCCACCAAATTTACTAAACCCACCAAATTTACTAAATTAACCAAATTAACCAAATTAACCAAATTAATCAAATTTACCACTAATTCACGAATTTCTACTAATATTCAATCTTTGTCGTCACTCTCATTGATTAGCAAATTATTCTGGTTTAGTGAGTTCATGAGCAATTATCGCAATTATCCATTGGCCAATGCTCCCAAAGCCAACCCGTTAAGACCCATCCTTGCCTCACTTTAACACGCGAACAATGAACCGAGATAACACACCTCACTCGGTTCCCATCGGGTATCACCATTTCAATCAACTTGGGTGCTGTTATATTAAGCTCAGTGTACAAAACCAACTCCTCTTAATATGTGGTTGTCCCCTCAATACGGTGACGTTTCAGGATGAAGTCCTTCCTATTATGCTGTGATCATGGGTTGTAGACTAGATGAAAAGCTATACAGGGAGACATCACAGGAAAAACCATAGGTATATTACAGGGAAATTACAGGGACAGGGACATTACAGGGATAGGGAAACCACAGGACTGGGACACACACTCCCAGGGAATGGTACTCATAGTAACAGGAAGACTCAGCTTGTTCCCTTATTAGGAATTGTGTAGATTATTAGATTATTGTAGATTATCAGCTTATTGTAGATTATCCGCTTATTGCTATATTGTCTGTGGGGAAACTGATCAGTGGTTTGGAAAACATCCGATACAGAGCTCTGATGGTTTTTGGCCAGTGCGTGATTTGAATAGATCTGACTCAGATGGGTTGTGGATTCGGTGGTTCAGTTCCAGTACCTTAACAACGGATGGAGCCGTACCTTATGCGAGCGCGACCAACCACCGCGATGTGCCGAAAAGTACACCACCGAACACCGACGATCACATCGGAACTGGCCCTCCTTAGAAGCAACTCAACTAGAGAAATTTTCGAGCCCATAACCTGGATCCAAGGCTAGATCGGAATGGGCCTTGGCCCCTCACAAAAGTGTCACGTTGTTTGGCTAACCTGATATGATTTACTGATTTACTGGTTTAGTAGTTGGTGATGGTTCTCCCCTCCTTGGTACCCTGCATGTTTAGTACTCATCGATCTGGCCTGCATATGGCCCGGTAGCTGCAGTAAAGCGATAAATATCACTACCGGTTGCTGGCAAATTTCGCATCCTCATCGACTTCTTGCATAACGGCTGTGACTGCAGGTAATTCCGCCTGCGCTAATCACCACTGTAGTACATCCAGATTATCAACCAGAATACCAACTAACACTAGGGACCCCCTGGGAGTAATCCTTCGTCCACCCCACCCCACCTCATTCACACCCCATTCTCATGACGGCACCACTAACTGTTCCCCTCCAACGCTTGGCTGATGACAGAACCCTTGCTCCTCGACTTCGGTAAACTTAAGTGATAACCGGTAAAGTGCGGGCTTGCCTCACCGTCAGTTGCCGAGATGCACAATTTACTGAGGTTGTAGTTGCAAAAAATTCGGTGTTCGGATACGCTACTGACACATCCAAATTGTATAAGTAAGCGGCACCACGACGGGTTTCACAAGTAAAGCATTGAATTATCTCATCTTATCAAATGTACGTCGTGGAATCCAAAACTAGCGACTACGTTCATCATCACGATTCGTGTTCTACATCGTCCTCCAATGACACTCATGATGTATTGGCCCTCACAGAAAGTAACCATCCTGGGGCCAACCAATACCACCGCAGCAGAAGAGGGTCCAATGCTTCGGAACAGTACTCGGTCCACCATATCTATGGAGACTTGAATCCCGAGGATATCGACATGCAAAGAACCGCCACCAGAAACACCATTCTTAGCGAGCTTGTAACTAGAACAGGAGTGGTAGAAGAAGTGGCCCTTCCTCATGATCTTGAAAAGGGGATCGAGCCGTTAAATCCTGACAGTGCTATCACCATCGAAAACGCTGGTGAAGAGTTCAACGACGTGGATCCAGAGTTGATCACTTGGGATGGGCCTGATGACCCTCAAGCCCCAAGAAACTGGCCTTCGTTTACAAAACTGTACTTGCTTGGTCTCGTATCATTTTATGCATTAGTGGCTCCTATGTCTTCCTCCATGCCTTCGCCTGCGATGACTGAAATCTCCAAAGAATTTCATATCAACTCCCCCACCTTGTCCTCCATGGTGATCTCCATCCAGATCTTGGCATGGGCCTTGGGACCTTTGGTCATTGCTCCTTTGAGTGAACACGACAATGTTGGTAGAAAAATCGTGTTGGACGTGTCTTTATGGATGTCGTTCTTTTTCAACATTGGTTGTGCCTTTTCTCAAAATACTGCTCAATTGATGGTATGCAGATTTGTTGGAGGACTCTTTGGGTGTGTTCCGTTAAATGTTGGCGCCGGCGTCATCTCAGATTTGTATGATGCCAGATCCAGAAACCTTGCCTTGGCAGGCTTTGTCATGGCACCATTACTTGGTCCAGTGTTTGCTCCCATTATTGCTGGTTTTATAGTGGAGGGTTTAGAATGGAGATGGGTATTTTATGTGTTATGTATCTTCAATGGTGTTATGGCCATTCTTGGTACGATCTTTATGAAAGAGACTTATACTCCAACACTTTTGAAAAGAAAGGCCAAAAAATTAAGAGTCGAAACTGGTAACACCAATTTACATACCATTTACGAAATTGCAGACGGTGAAACCATTTTCTCCAAAATTGTCTTAACCATGACAAGACCTGTGAAGTTATTATTTACTCACCCTATGATTGTGGGATTGGGGTCTTTGATGGCCTTCACCTATGGTTTCATGTACCTTATGATTGTTACATTTCCAACCATTTTTGGTAAAGTATATGGATTCAGCAAGGGAATCACTGGTTTGATGTATATTCCAATGGGTATCGGATTCTTCATTGGGGTCATTTTCTGGACCTATGCTCTTGGTAGAGTCTACAATAATATGGTGGAGAAGAATAACGGAGTCACCAAGCCAGAGTTCAGATTACCATGTTTATTCGCCGCTGCGGTGATTTTACCTATTGGCTTGATCTGGTTCGGATGGTCTGCAGAGAAGAAATTACACTGGATCATGCCAAGTATTGGATCGGGGTTATTTGCCTTTGGATTCGTTTGTGTTTTCCAAAGTATTCAAAGTTACTTAATCGATATGAATCCAAGATTTGCCGCATCTTCAGTAGCTGCAGCAGCTCTTTTCAGAGCATTATTTGGATTTGGGTTCCCATTATTTGCCAACCAAATGTTTGACAAATTAGGTTATGGCTGGGCCAATACCATGTGTGCAATCATTGCATTAATCTTAGGAATCCCATTCCCATTTTTCTGTTACATGTACGGAGAAAGAATCAGAAAGTGGGCCGACCAAAGATTCGAACATACTCAACGTTTGAGAGATAAACGTAACTTGCAACGTTTGCAAAGAAATAATTTGAAACTCAGTGAGTCACTGGAATCAAGCATTTAATAATTGGCATTTCAATTTAGCATTAACATTAGCATTAGCATTAGCATTAGTATTAGTATTAGCATTAGCATTAGCATCAGCATTAGTATTATAATTAGTATTCAATTAATACTTATTAATCATATTTAAACTGTATCACAGCTCAACCACATTACTTATATATTAACTAGTAAACATTACATATAGTTAACTAGTAAATATGTATGAGATATATTTAATAAAAAGATTGAATCACAGCATCTCAACAAAACTAAGTTTATATAACTGAGACATCTTTTAATTAATATCCTATAATTAATAAAGAATTAATGAGGTAACTTTTATAATAGAATAGATATTTTTTTTAGAGATATTTAGCCTTTGTATAGAGATACATGATACTGAAGGTAATGTGTAAGGAGAGTTAAGATTTTTGGAAAGAAGAAAGCCATATGTATTTTGTGGTAAAGGGATGTGGTTCCTTTCAATTAATGTGGAAGGATTGGCAATCATTTGACAGTGAAGTAAGAGTGAGGCTATTAAAGAGAGATTTAGCTGATTGAAAGCCTCAGAGACAAGAAACAACCAGAGTTGAGGATTTAGCTAGAGCTCTCATCAAAAGGTGACATTAAAGTATTTTTGGTGAATATTTAGGTACATAGATTAGGTACTGGATACTTTCTGAGATTTACTGGTTAGTCTGGTTAGTCTAGTTATACTACCAAGATTTGTACTGCGACTTGGTAGATTTGGACTGCGACTTGGTGAGATTTGCTGCGACTTGATTCTGAGATGATATTTGGGGTAGATTCGGTGCGAATATCAACATTATCAATTACACCAATGAATCCTTCTGAAGACTACAATTTCGAGCTTCCCAAGAGTATCAGACCCCTTCCACGTTCCAATATCGAAGAATTCATTAACGATCCGGTTTTGGTCCGAGGTTACATCAAGTCACTTGCATCTTATCAGGAACAAGTGGACCACATCTCGTCATTATTAGACCAAGTGGAGAGCAAACAAGGTGAAGTTGGGGTATTAATCGAGGAATACAAGCAAATCAGCGATAAGATCACCAACCAGATCAAAACAATCCAGACAGTTTATCAAGAATTCACCAATCTTGAGATTGACCAATATCGACTTCTTTCCAACAATTTCAATCAAGAGTTTTTGATCACCAATAAGCTCAAGGCCTTGCTTGATGTAGAGAATGCCAAGTCAGTTCTGTTAGCCAAGAACTTAGAAGACCTGAATACCCTCGACTTGATCTCAGAATTCAGGGAACTGAGAAAGAGGTATCATTTGAGAAAAGAGAAATTGAATCGCTGGAACGAAGAGCGTGTTAGTGGATCCATTTGATGACTAATTATGATAAAATGTGATGGGATTTAACATCAGAACCATCAGTTTATCTTCATATCAATCCAGCGGTGTATTAACCAATTAGTTGATGAATCAATTATCCAAAATCATATGGACTATTGCAATCTGGTTTATTTATTACAAATACAATTGAAAGATAACGGATCAAGTTAAATGAAAATCCCGGAGCGGTCTAGGAACCTAATGATTGACCAAATAATCTCTAAAACGGAGGATGAAATCCATAGGGTTTAACCAATTAAATTTATCCATCTTGTCCCTTTAAGTGTCATAGATGATTAAGAATAAAACATTTAAGATCAATTCGGATTGAAGACAAATTTGGCAAATCAAGTAACTACTGGAAACAAGAAAGATTAATAAAATTATCAATTAAATTACACCATCATCACGAGCTATAATACTATGGGACCAATCATTTACCAACCAAATCATCGGTTAGACATTGGCCCTTGGAAATTTATGGCACAATGAAGAATGAAGTCATTAAGCGTCGATTATTAATCATCAATATCCATCAATATTCATCAATATCCATCATTGTTCATTAACCAAATCCTGAAATGTTTCGGGAATGAGTCCAGTTTCTTAGCCCAGCTTCTTAGCCCAGCTTCAGCCCAGCTTCCAAACCCAGCTTAGACCAATTATCTGCAGCACCTTATCATTTACATGCAGTTCTCCCGAACCAACTTTACGAACACTATCATCACACGTGAGCCGGGATACTCTGGTCCATGGTAGTGGGATGATCTCAGGTGGGCAGGTCAGATCTCGCTTCCAGTAACTATGGAAGGTTCAGCCAGTACGCCAGTTCCACCAATTAGCTGAGCTAAACTTGGCACTTCTCGCTAATCATCACCAAATGCTTCATCCTTTCATTGGCCATCACTACTTCCATTACTACATGACCAATTCCTATTGGTAGTAGTAACTTTAGATATAGTGCTACCAGTGCGAACACTCACCAAAATTACATTTGGGTCTCCCTACCGAGACTCGCCGCAGCTCATAATCATGTGGGGTCTATCAGGACTATTTCCCCGATCGCAACCATCCATATCTATCACTATGATGACTAACCATTAAATGAAGTTGATATGTGAATAAGAATTTCTACAGCTTCTTAACATTGAATCACTAAGTGAAATAATGAGGTAAAGAAGTAATGAGGTAAAGAAATGGTTAAAGGTCAATGGTTTTTGGTAATGGTTTTTGGTAATGGTAATGGTCAAATACTGTGCCTACATTTCGGAGTTCCCTATTTAGCGGGTTCTCCGGACGGTTTGCGCGGACTTTAGGGTGGTTGCGCGAGAAACACTCACTATTTTCACACTCACTGTGGCCCCTCCCACCAAAGGTGCTCGCCGCGAACGGCCATCGCATTAAAAAATTCCATTTCAATTGACTCTTTCTCCCTACTTCTCTCTGCCATCAGGTCAATTATGTTCAGATTCGGGATCAGGAGCTTCTCCAGCTCTACAAGAGCCATGCAAAAGGTCACTGCTCCAAAACGTAGCGGATTCCGTACCGCCTGGCGTTATACTAAAGCGGCCGTGGGTTTAACCTTAGCCGCTAGTATTGGTACTCTCGCTTACAAGGTTTATGAAGAATCAAGACCTGCCGATCAAGTTAAACAAGTTCCTTTCTTTGAAAATGGTCAAAAGAAGAAGACTTTGGTGATTTTGGGTTCTGGTTGGGGTTCTATTTCTTTGTTAAAGAATTTGGATACCGCTCAGTATAATGTGGTGGTGGTATCTCCTCGTAACTATTTCCTTTTCACTCCTTTGTTACCTTCTTGTCCTACCGGAACCGTGGAATTACGTTCCATCATTGAACCTGTTCGTTCCATCACCAGAAGAGCACCTGGTGAGGTTATTTATTTAGAAGCCGAAGCTACTGCCATTGACCCAGTCAATAATGTTGTTACTATCAAGCAATCTACTACTGTTGCCTCAGGTCACTCTGGTAAAGATACTTCCTCCTCCAAGTCTACTGTTGCTGAATATACCGGTGTTGAAGAAATCACCACTTCTTTGAACTATGACTACTTGGTGGTTGGTGTCGGTGCTCAACCTTCTACCTTTGGTATTCCAGGAGTTGCCGAACATTCCACTTTCTTGAAGGAAATCAGTGATACCATCACCATTAGAAAGAGATTGATGGATTGTCTTGAAGCCGCCAACATCTTACCAAAGGGTGACGAAGAAAGAAAGAGATTGTTATCTATTATTGTTTGTGGTGGTGGACCAACTGGTGTTGAAATTGCCGGTGAACTCCAAGATTACATTGACCAAGATTTGAAGAGATGGATGCCTGAAGTTGCCAGTGAAGTTCAAGTTACTTTAGTTGAAGCTTTACCAAACGTTTTGAACATGTTCAACAAGAAATTGGTTGAATATACCAAGCAAGTTTTTGAAGATACCAACATCAATTTATTGACCAACACTATGATTCAAAAGGTCAGTGACAAGACCGTTACTGCTCAAAGTAAGAAGAAGGATGGTTCTACCGAAATTAATGAAATTCCATATGGTATGTTGATTTGGGCCACTGGTAACGCACCAAGATCCATTACTCGTAACTTGTCTTCTCAAATTGAGGAGCAAAAGAACGCCAGAAGAGGTTTATTGGTTGATGACAGATTATTGGTTGATGGTTCTGACAACATTTATGCCCTTGGTGATTGTACTTTCACTAAATTTGCTCCAACTGCTCAAGTTGCATTCCAAGAAGGTATTTACTTGGGTTCTCACTTTAACAAATTACACGAAATGGACGCCATCAAGTATACTTTAGCCAACCCAGCTGCCAATGATAATGTCGAAAGATTGACCAAGAAATTGACCAAATTGGAAGAAAAATTACCAGTTTTCAAGTACAACCATCAAGGTTCCTTGGCCTACATTGGTTCTGAAAGAGCTGTTGCTGATTTGGTTTGGGGTGGATGGTCCAATGTCACCTCTGGTGGTACTCTTACCTTCTTGTTCTGGAGATCTGCTTACATTTACATGTGTCTTTCTGTCAAGAACCAAATCTTGGTTTCTTTAGATTGGTTCAAGGTTGCCTTGTTTGGTAGAGATTGTTCCAAGGAATAAGCCTATCATTTTAACGATACACACATCTGGATAGATATATTCTTCAATTAATTATGAAACAATAAATCCCATCTGTAGATAATGACCCATTCACAATTCACTAGAACACGACCTTTTTAGACACCACTTTTGCAGCCATACTACCCTCATACTAAAACCATAAACAACTAACCTACTCACCCCGGTCTAAAACATGACTACACTACTGAATTCATTCAACATCAGAAAGTTCTCTTCGTATCTGCAAGATGGTACTTGGAAGCATTACCCTCAACGGTCCGACCTTTCGGTGCATTTATTCAAACTCCGTTTTGATTCCGTAATCACTATCTCAGTAATATGGAAAAATACAACATTAGTAAGTATCGGTGGCTGAATTACATAAGAAATCCGTTTCTAACTATAAGGAAAGACTTGAATTTGAAAGGGATCAAAGTCTTGTTTCTTTTATTACCAAATTTCCATCCATTGGCTACAAATTACTTGATCCCTCTGGTAGTTTGTTGAAACGGTTTCAAGTATCATTTGGTGGTCAAGAAGATTACGACAACTGTATCAATTGTATGGTTGAAAAATTAGCATTAAAAGTGGCTCCTGCTGAACTGTTGTCGAAAAAACAATTTGATACTGCCTGTTTAGATTTCCTATCTCCTCCAACTAATTTGAGCTTAAACTTAAATTTAGTTGACCAATCTCAATCCATTGGTGGATGTTCAATACCTGAACCATTTCAAAATTTTGGCTCACAATTCAATTTTGGCGAAAACTCTACTACAAATGGACCCAAATCATTCTCCAATCAATTCATATTGAAAAACAAATCTACAACAGAACAATTTTTCAATAATTCGTATGATCAAACTGAGGTCCAATTGAATAAATCCAATATTCTACAAGTTATCAAAGAAAAGTTACAAGTAGGCCACACAAACATATTGAACAATATGTCTGATGAAGAATTAAGCATCAAGATATTAAGATGTCTTGAAGACGAAGATTTCATAAAACTTCTACACAAGATCGATCGAATCATTTGTCAGAATTAGCTACTTACTAACTTAATAAACTTCTACTAACCTTGATCCACCTTTTAACTTTCAAACCGTCTTCATGCTGAATTTCTTCTGGGAGTAATTCATATGAAAAAGTCCAAGGTAATAACTTGAACATGAACACCCAATATGATGAACAAATCGCTAAACAAACCAATCCAATTAAGGCGTATGAAGGCCAGCTGTCAAGCCCAACTGGGTTTGGGTTTTTAGTGGTTGCGACTGGGGATATTATCAAATATCCCGTTATGCAAATGGTGATGAAAACACCTATGATTGGTGCTTTAATAGGAGGGATTACATCAGGGAATCTCTTCCTAAGAATTATAACCCCAACAGCAACAGCCAATGTAAAAATTGAATTGACATATCCCTCCAAACTTATAATATATCCATAAATATCACCTGATGGAGTAAGGGCAAATATTGTGGTGGTTATTAATGTACTAAAAATCAAAGTTGGAAGTGGGGCACCCCTAGGCCAATTTGAAGACATGAATCCCGAAAATGGCAAATATCCTTCACGAAATGATTCTTGACTTGTACGAGATATGGTATATATGACAACGAAGATGTTTCCAGCTGCACAAAGTGAAATTGCAAACGTGAGTACTCTTCTACCAATTGTCTTTCCAAAAATGCTTTCAAATAACAAAGATCCCACTAGTGTTTTCCCATTTGCAAACTCTTCTTCAGGAATAACAATAAGATATGCAAAATTTGTAAATACATAAGTGATTAATACAACAATTAATGAAACAGGACCTGCTATCTTAAAAGTTCGGATAGGATCTTTGATCTCATTAGAAACAGTGTGCACAGAATTCCACCCGGAAAAGGCAAAGGTTGCTTTAATAACGGCACTTGCAAATCTTGAAGATGTAACTTCGGTTCTTACTATGAAAAAATTATCCCAAGTTAAGTTTGATTCAGAATTCAAAATAAAAGACGGGAAAAACAATACCAAAATTCCTGTTAGTATCATAAAACCCATCAATACCAATTTAAGAATTCCCATTATGTTTTGGACAAGGACACCATGTGACATACTTAGACCATGCAATGCAGCAGTGCAATATAAAAACAACAAGCCTGTCAACCTAATTCGGAAATCGCTTGTTTCTATTCCAAAAGATCTCAAAAAGTACTCCCCAAACACGATACAATTGGTAATAGTAAAACCAAAAAACACAGAATATACCAGGAAAGTAACACTGGTGAATAAGTTCCGATCATAAATGTATTCCAAAAATACCTTAGTCCCACCACTTCTTGGTACTAGTGAGCCAAGTTCAAGGTATACATATAATCCACAAAATGCTAAAACTGCCGCTAAAAGCCAAGCAGAGAAGAATATTACTGGTGATCTACCACAATCTTCATAAATTCCACTTGAAATGCTAAAAATACCAGTGCCCAAGATTCTTGAAACAAATAAAACAATTGTTGAAAACAAACCCAAGTGTCTTCCTTGTGGAACGTCTTCTAAATCACGTAAGTAAAGTTTTGATCTATCATAATTGTTGATTTCAATGGTGGAGTCTAATTCTTCACTGGAACTGGAGCCCGATAATGCTTCTACTTCCGATGATATGTTGGCCTTTTTGAAGAGAAGTCTATCTCTTTCAGACATCATAAATAATGAGTAAAGCATTCACGGGTAGTCCTTCCAATTTATAATCCATAACTTGAAGCCTCAGAAAGATTGTGGTGGCTCAATTGATAAGAGCACGGAATTGTTGGTCACGTGCATACGATACAGTCAAATTATTGAGTCTTGTTGACTACCGATACTTCCACAAAGGAACGAGGAGAAGAACAAAGTTAAGAATAAAGATATAAATCGATGAAAGGTGGATTTTTATTCGTTTAAATTTTATTCTGATTTTGATTTTCTTTCCAGGAATTTTCCTTTATTGCTCGATTGTATTGTGAGTCAATATTTCACATTTCAAAACAAGCATTGATAACGATAAATGGAGTTTAGACGGAAGAGAAGATATTTCTAGGGATTTATGATGTGATGACGTTAATTTATCATATTATATATATTACTGAATAAATTGAATATTAGACTTGTCAACCAGAACAAGTGATGATTACTTCTTGGCTTGGTTCTTCTTGACCACATAGGCTTCTTTAGCCAACTTGATCAAAGAATCCAATTCTCCACTATTTTCACACATACTATAGAACAAGGATTCTTTATCAGTGATTAAAACGTATGGGTTTTCATATTCAACAACCTTACCAGCATCCATGACCAAAATTTTGTCATAATCGATGATTGTTCTTAATCTATGAGCAATTGTTAAAATGGTAGAATTGGAAAATTCTTCTCTGATGGTATTTTGAATCATAGAGTCCGATTTGTAATCAATAGAACTGGTAGCTTCATCAAGCAAAATGACCTTAGGATTCTTAAGTAATGAACGACTTAAACAAACCAATTGTCTTTCACCTTGAGATAAATTACCTCCACCTTCAGTGATAGTTCCATCAAGATTGAAAAATTTATTTTGATTCTCACCATCTGCAACTTCACTGCTTTCATCAACACCAATTAAGTTAACTCTTCTCAAAGCTTCATGGATTTCTTGATCGGTATATTCACTGAAAGGATCCAAATTGGATCTGATAGTACCAGCAAATAATGTTGGATCTTGTGGAATAATGGTGATGGCTTGACGTAAGTTTCTTAAACCAATCTTAGTGATATCAATTCCATCGATCAGAATAGAACCGGTTTCCGGATCCAAAAATCTAAAGAATGCGGTAATAATGGTGGATTTTCCAGCACCAGTTCTACCAACAATACCAACCTTATTGTTTGGTTCAACATTAAAGGTAACATTCTTGATCACTCTAGGTAATGAAGGATCATATCTTAAAGATACATCATTCACTGAGATAGCACCACTTTCGGGCCAAGAAGCTGGAGGTTCGGTTTCAGGAATCTCGTAAGCAGGTTCTTGTTCAACTTCAAGATATTCTTGTAATCTTTCCACTGAGTTCATGTTCATTTCAACGTTAGCATAAAGTCTGACAATCCATAAAGCACTTTCAGAGAAAGCAATGGCATAAGTCAAAGATAAACCGGCCAAACCAGCATCGATCTTACCAATTGAAGTCAAGACAAAGATACCAGCAAAGAAAGAAACCAAAGATCCAATCAAATCAATACGGAGAGACAACCATCTATTGGCAACCCACAAATAAAAGAAAGGTCTGTTGTTAAGATCAATATAATTCAAGTTTTGCTTCATGAATCTTGATTCAACACCATAAGCTCTAATAGTAGCAACACCATTCAATGATTCAGAGAAATGTTGATGAATAGGAGATTTGGTAACAGATTCATATCTCTTCAATTCTCTAGAAAGAGTGACATAAAAGATACCCACCACGTAGTATAACACGGAAATCAACACGGCAAAAATCAAGAAACCTGGAGTAATAAACACAATGAAAATCAAGATGGATACACATTGAACAAGACAAGCAAATACACCTTCAGCCATAGGAGCCAATTCTTGATCCACAGATTCAATATCCTTGGAAAATCTGTTCATGATTCTTCCAATTGGAGTTTTGTCGAAAAATCTTAATTTAGCTTGCAAAATGGTAGTTAAAACTTCTTTAAAAATCTTATTAGAAGCTGCAACACCCGAGAAGAATGTAATCAACACTCTTATAGAAGCAAGTAACGAGTAAGCACAACCAATGATACCATAGACCGAGATATAGTATAAGGTATTGTTATCTTCTTTATAAGATGCAACTGAAGCTCTAGCAGCACCAATCCATGATACGAATCTAAAGATGGTACGAAGAACTGGAGCATTCTTGAGCGAATTAGTATTGTAAGAAGCTCCAACAGTAGACATCAACACGAAATCCACCGCTTGTTCAGCAGTATTCATAGACCAGTTCTTTAACCACCAAGATTGATACATGTATACACCTTGAGAAAGAAGGAAAGCAAGGATAATAGCGGTCCAAGTCCAGAATCCACCAAAACTTTTGGCATAACCAGAATAAACTTTCATTCCAACAATACCAATAGCTTTACTTTCTTCATCAACCAATTTACCATCAGTTTTCTTACCTTGATCTTCATTAGGATCTTGAAGACTTTTCAATTTTGATTCAATTACTGCAGCCTTAGCCTTCATTTCAGAGTTCTTATCTTCCAAAGAAGCCAAGTTAGTTGATGATTGTTCACGAGAATTCATAACTGAAAGTTTAACCAAATCATCATCTCCGAGGTGACCAGCATCCAATACTTCTTCTGGACTACCTTGAGATTTAACTCTACCATTTTCCATAACAATAACAAAGTCTGCCTTTTGAACAGTTAAAGCCACATTATGAGAAACCAAGATACAAGTTCTACCTTCCATCAATGGACCAGAAATACAGTTTTCATAGATCCATAATGCAGTATGAGAATCAACAGCAGATAAACAATCATCCAAGATAACATGCTTAGAGTTAGAGTATAAGGCTCTGGCCAAAGAAACTCTTTGTTTTTGACCTCCAGATAAAGTAATACCCTTTTCACCAACTTCAGTAGAGTCACCAGCACTTAAGATTTCAAAATCACGAGTCAATCCACAAGCTTCGATAACTTTATCGTAACGGTTTTGATTAAATGGAGAGCCGAATGTAATATTGTTTCTAATGGTATCGTTCAATAACCAAGCAGCTTGAGAACAGTAAGCAACTGATTCGGTGAAACCGGTTTGTGGGTCGACAACCAATTCATCTCTTGGAATGATACCTGGCAAGAACACATTACCAGATGTCAAATTCATTTCACCTAATAAAGCCAACAATAATGAAGTCTTACCTGCACCAGTTGGACCAATGATAACATTCAATTTTCCAACCTTAAAAGCAATATCCAAGTCTCTTAATTTAAAGTCTTGTTCAGAGGTTGGGTTCCAAGAGAAAGTAGCTTTCTCAAAACCAAGTTCAGGGCTGTTAGGTCCAGGTTTTTGGTCCAATTGATCATACTTGGAAGTTTCTTCTTCATCCAAGAAGTCAGCCACTCTATCCAAGGAAACCTTTGATTGAATCACATAAGCGGTCATATCGGACAATTGATCTAATGGAGATCTTAAAAGAGTGAACAAAGATAAAGATGTGAAAGCAATTGGAGCAGTCAAGGTCTTTCCTTGAACAACGGTGTAACAGTAGAAGGTGAACAAAGAAATCAATGTAGGGGTGGTAAACCAAACAAAAGCACCACAACTCCAAGCAAAGAGTCTCATTTTCAACATATAAATTTCTTCATCTCTAATCTTCATGATATTGTTGAAGAATTGGTTTTCCCAAGCAAAGAACTTGATGATTCTGATACTCTGGAAAGTCTCGTTAAGTTTCTGGATTCTCTTATCAGTAACAGCTAACATATCCTTTTGCATCTTGGCCACGTACTTAGCAATACTGTAATTCAATGGGAACAAGAAGATAATGGTCAATGAACCAACAAGAGCACTCCAGCCAAGCAAGTTGTATAAAAGAACGATACAGATGAAAAGCATAAGAATGGAACTGACAAAGTAATGTAAGTAACCACAAATTTCCGACACCTTGAAAGCATCAATAGCCATCAAGTTGATGATAGCACCCAACTCTGCAGTCTTTTTGGAACCCTTTTCCAGTCCTTCACTTGGTTTATCACCATCGGTGGCATCAGTTTCTTCAGAAGGTTTCTTGTCGTCATCTTTTTCAGAAGTTTCAGAAACAGTGATTTTTCTTCTCAATGCCTTAGCATAAACTTCACCAATGATAATGGCCTTCATTCTAACACATACTCTTCTTCCTAAAAATAAAGAACATCCTGAAGCGATAGAGTCAATCAATTTGAAGGTTGGCATCATAAAAACGAAAGTCCAGGCCAACATCTTGGAGGAAGTATTAGGAGTATCCACGTATTCCAAAACCTTTTTCAAAAGAAGAGAAGGAACGAAAATCAATAACGATTCCATGATGGCCCAGAAAGCTTGAATACCGAAAAGGAGCTTAAAATGGGAGAATAACTTGACAGTAAATCTGAATCTGGTTTTGTAGGCCTCAAACGATTTGAGAATATGTAAGGCATAATCATCTTGTCTCAACCCCCAAATATCCACCATCTCTAAAGGTTGGCGATAGGCTTTGAGGACCATGCTATCAATCCAAGTGTAGGTGATAAATGAGAAAATACTGGAGACATTTTCAGGAGATGGGGCCACACCATCACTAGTATAGTATAACCTAGCAGGTTTGTCACCGGCAGTGGCGGTGATGTTTAAGAACAATAAGGTGAAAGAAAGGGCGAATTCGATGAAGTAGTAATTTTTCACGGTTTGGTTTTTGACGGTACCAACCACGGCGGATCTAAAAGTCAAGATGGAAATTAAGAAATTGAAGAAATAAATG
Source organism: Suhomyces chickasaworum (assembly GCA_030568495.1). Classification (NCBI taxonomy): domain Eukaryota; kingdom Fungi; phylum Ascomycota; class Pichiomycetes; order Serinales; family Debaryomycetaceae; genus Suhomyces; species Suhomyces chickasaworum. Next base: position 33,151 of record JAJMGF010000059.1, read on the forward strand.
GCAGTTGAATGAATCCACAAGTTAGGTAAGCGGATGTTAACTTTTTTCAAGTTAATAACTCTAATAGACACAATGACAAAGAGATAAAACCAGAAGGCAGTCTTAATGTAAGGGACATAAAATGCATGACGAAACTCGTGGATAAGAGCAGAAAAGAAGAATAAACTTACTGCAAGAGCCAACTGGGCACTAACAGCAAGATATTCCACCGTGACACGGAATCTTTCAAGACTACTCTTGTAAACCAATTCCACCTTACCATGAGGAGTACCATCTTCGGTGGTATCAGGGAGTCTTAATAAATCGAAATGACGTTCTTTGAGAGAAACTTCATGATTGGAAGTTTCAATAGAACCATATGCATCTGAATTAGCCACGAGTGGTTGAGTTTCTGACAGTTGGTTCTTTAAAGAACGACGGTACGAAGCTCCACTTTTTAATATAAGAATAGCGAGAGAAACACCCCCCACCACTAATGGTGGGTACAGGTTAAACGCTCCTCTTGCACACTTGGTGAAATCATCGAAATGCCAAAGGTCACAACTATGATTAAGCGGATCCATTTGACGGGTAGTTCAACTAAGCGGTAGAAGAGAAGATGAGTAGGATGAAAATTCCCAAGGGCTGTCCCTCAGATGAGATAAGGTGCGTGTAAGGTGCGTGTAGGTGGGGCGCGATGAAGAATATGCAGATACATAACCGGGTTATGTAACTTAGGCGGTAATAACGGGACCATTGGCTAAGGAGGCCTTAGCTAAGGAGCTGAACGGCATTGGTTTATTTATTGAGTTATTGTTAGTATCAATAACTAATGACCAAATACCACTACCAAAGACCAAAGACCAAAGACCAAAGACCAATGAACAATGTCTGGTGGTTGTTTGGTTGTGGATGGGATGAGTCAATTCCCAATAGTTGACTTAATCATATCACGACTCTTCTACTGGCTGTTAGTCTTTTTCTGGTTCTTTTTCTGGTTCTTTTTCTGATGCTACGCCTGGTGTAATTCTAGAGAATATGCTATATTTTTTGAGGTGGTGCTTGGCTAGATATGCGTAATACTATCGGGATTTCTAATTCTAATTCTACTAGTCGCAAATATGTCACCATATGTGAGCCACAATTGATTTCGTCTATCAAGTATCAAGTATCAAATATCATTGATAATTTATTTGATGGTGTAATGAAAGCTTTCTAGAGATTTGGTAATGGAGTTCATTCCGTCATTCCATCATTCTATATCACTCCATGTTTGTGTCTGTATTCTGTATTGGGTATTGCGTGAACAGATTCCGCACTCTATACCTTCGCCGTTGATTGAACGGACACTATCAGCCTACAATTAATTGCCTACAAGTAATTACATTATTAATAACAAGTGAGAATTACGCTAAGGGTTCATCTCACGAGCAGCGAGGCTGAGAATCATGGGCTATGACTCAGACTAAGTGAGGAGAAATACGGTTGTTGTACCTTGTATGGTTTCGATGTAGGAGATCACCGAAGGTTTTAGAAGTGCCGCATTAGGAACGGAAATGTCCCAATGAGGAGTATTGCATAGGCCCTCAAAGTAAATCACCCACCAATAACCAATTCTTCCTTTGTATTCATCTACCATACAAATAAGACTCTAAATGTACTTGGAAGGTTAGAAGGAAGGTTGTGGAAGAAAAGGAAAAAGAAAAAGAAAAGGTTTATGGAAAGAAATATTAGAGGGAATATGATATGGTCATTGGTAGAAAACCACTAGGTAAATGCCACTAGGTAACAGCACTAGGTAACAGCACTAGGTATTACTCATTCGGCCGAGATTCTATCACGTGGATTTCTTCAACTAGTTATAGATACTTCTGCTTTGGATAACCACCTGAACTCATCTCAGGAATCGTTAAACAAGCTATACTAGATCCATAAGAGTACGAGTAATTGAAAAAATATTGTAGTAGTCCCTTAGATAGAAAAGTGAGAATTAACAGTTTATGATTGTTAGTATCATTACCAATAAATCGCCAGATATTTACTTGATAAATTCTCTACGATATATTATCAATATTCTGCCCCAAATACAAGCGGAAGAACATTGATTAATATTTACTATTCACTAATATTTACTATTCACTAATATTTACTATTCACTAATATTTACTAGCACTCACTAATATTATAGGTTATAGTAATCCTCGTGATTCTGTAAATTAATTAATACTAACATTCATGAATATTCAAATATTAACCAGGACTACAAGATGTGAATTTTGTAGTTGTAGTTGTAGTTGTTTTTATGGTTACAAAAGTGTCGTACTATGTATATTAATGCACACCGAATTACAAAGAATTCTAAATTACACCTAATCGGAAGTCTTTTGAGTACCACGTAACAAACCGGTTCTTCTGGCGGCAATCAAACCAGCCTTTTGACCAGCAACGGCACCTCTAGAAATAGTAGAAGCCTTACCAATATGTTGATGGTTACCACCACCATGAGGGTGATCGACTGGGTTCATGGCGACACCTCTGGTCTTTGGCCAAGAGTTTCTCTTAACCTTGTACTTGTGGAAAGCTCTACCAGCCTTCAACAATGGCTTGTCAATTCTACCTCCACCGGCAACGACACCAATGACACCTCTGGCAGAAGAAGAAATGATCTTCTTAGCACCAGATGGCAACTTGACTCTGGTCTTACCCTCATCTGGGTTGTGTCCAATAATGATAACGTAGTTACCAGAAGTTCTACCTAAAGCACCTCTGTCTCCTGGCTTTTCTTCAACGTTAGAGACAATGGTACCTTCTGGACATTCACCTAATGGCAAAATGTTACCGACATTCAAAGAAGCCTTCTTACCAGCGTAAATGAATTGACCAGTGTAGACACCTTCGTTAGCAATGAAGGTTTCTTCTCTCAACTTGTACTTATATGGGTCACGGAAAGCGACCTTGGCTAATGGAGCACCTCTTCCTGGATCGTGGATGATTTGCTTGACAATACCACGAATGTAACCGTGACGTTCAGCATAATCCAAAGTTCTCAACTTGGCAGCTCCCTTTCTTAATCTGGTGTGGGAGGTGAAAATGGAACCAGCACCCTTTCTTTGGTTACGAATGACTCTACCTAAACATGTTAATATTCATTCAATTCAATTCAACTTTGTTGTTTGATTGTACATACCCATTTTGTGATGAAGTTAAAGATATTGGAAGGTGATTCTATACAATTTTTCACTGCGAGGAGGTAGAGGAGGGAGAATTTTTCACCTGGTGCGGCTCAAACTTTCCTAACTTGGATGGTCACGTGTGGAGTGATATTTAATAAAAAGCAGTCACAACATATAATTACTATATAGTGCGCTATCATGTGATTAACTATCACATGATCTGGTGTGTACCCCATTTTATGTGGAGGTTAAGAATTTGGAACTACACTTGATACCTTGAATTATATGTATTGCTTGAGCTACTAAAAAGAGATTTCATCTAAGAATTCCTTTTGTACTACAAGCATGGGCATCCATGAAAGTCACCAAAGTGGATGACTGATTCAAGAGTGGACGGCTCATTTAAAAGAAGGAGACGAAATGGTCTGCAAGAACTAAATTAATGATTGGAACAGGCGGAGACAAAAGAACGTCTAAGCAGTGGCTTCAACAACCGCTTCGTTAGCGTCTTCCTTTTGTACATCCTCTTCCTTTGGAATTCTGGCATCAATAGCGATGTCAACGATGATTTCTCTACCATTGAGTTCTTTACCATTGAATTCAGTTACTGCCTTCTTTTGGGTTTCCTCATTGGCGAACTTCACGAAAGCAATACCCTTGTTGAAGAATACTCTTGGACGACCTTCAGCTTGTTGCTTCTTCAAGACGTAATAAGGCACTCTTCTGGATGGCACGTGGATCCACTTTGGCTTCAATTCCTTGAAAAGACCATTCAAAGTCTTAACATCAACCTTGTAGTCCAAGTTGGTAACGAAGATGGTATCTTGAGAAGGCTTGCCTTCTGGGACTTTTTCTTCGCTAGTCTTTGGAGTTGGGGAGGATTTAGAAGCCTTAGCGGATTTCTTTGATTCGGTAGAGTTGGTGGTAGCAGCATCCTTTTCATCTTTCTTAGCAGGCTTGGCCTTGGCTTTTGAAGCAAGCAAACTGGCCTTCTTGGCCTTGTAAGCCTCAACTCTTTCTTTCTTCTCTTCTTCAGTTGGAGGTGGAACTGCTTTCTTCACAAAAATGGTTCTTCTGAGGAACTTCTTTCCAGTGAACTCTTCGATTGCCTTGTCAGCTTCTTCCTTATCGGAGAATTGAACAAAGGCAAATCCTAAGTGTCTCTTAACAACCTTGTCCGGACCACGAGTGAACTCCTTGAATGGGATCTCCACATCAGTGCTATAAGTTAGTAAATCGGGCTTTTTACGACGAAAATTCAATTGGTGATACTTACACATTGTATGAGGAAAAGAATTCCTTCAACTCTTCTTCAGTAGCCTTGTAATCAACGTTACCGACATAGATTCTATCTTCGATAACTGGCTTAACGGATACGGTGGTATTGGTTTCGGTAGACATCTTTTTTATTCAATTGCTAGTTCCTTCTTCTTGTTCTTCTTGTGTTCCTTCTCCCTAATTAAGACTAAGTCTTGTCTTCTTCAAATAGTTTCGATGGGAAATGGGGAAATGGGGAATTTGAGGTGTTACGATAATGGCAATACCTCCTGTACTTATATGATTTTTTGCCCGTCATATGTGCGAGCTCGCGCACCTAACGATCATTCAACATGCAAAAACCACCAGTAGTTGCCACCAAATACTCAAGTGGTAAACCTGCAGTGAGCCCAAATTAACTGTAAAACTTGGCCCAAGTTTGAAAAGCCTTCATTGCTGGTTAACCTTTGATGATGTGAACCACTTTAACAACATACCTACATTTTGGTGGGGTGCTGGTCATACGTTTCTGGAATATTCTATGGCGAGGGATATCACACGTGATGAAATGCAGTCTTCACCACGCAACGCCAGCAAGTGGTGGAGAACAACAAATCGCCACCCTTCATAGTATGACAGTGGTGGTGAGTGAGGGTGAGAGTGAGTGTTGTCATGGCATATGTGCAGGAACAATATTGTGGATATGAAACCAATCTAATCGATAGTGATGATTCCTTCATAATTATTAACTTAAAATGTGTTTGGTTCTAACAATTGTTACTCCCCGAATATTTATTTAGTCAATGCAAATTTCTCAGCTTTTAAAGGCCCACTTTTTGTTTTCTGCTTTGTTATACCTGCGTAAATGTTTGCAAACATTTGTTGAAATACGAGATCCCACACGCGCATGCTTGTCAATATCAATTGCCCCAAATATCTCAATGGCATCTCAAGAATTTCACTCATGACCTGTCCAATTTTTGGCTATGCAAACAGGAAATGCCAACAGGCATTTGGCTGAAATTTGCTGTTGAAGAAAATCTTGCTTATGTGGGGTTTCTGGTAGGTTCGGACCACCTATGAGCTCAATGTAGTAGTCCCCCATCTACTAAAGCTTATTAAGTTATCACATTGTAATCACATTATTGTATTGCAACATAATCCAAGGTATATACGATCCTGCGATAAGAAGACCGCATCCAATCTTTCAATCTAAGATTTGGTTCATACGACAATTTTATAAGTTGAAATTGTAAATTACTCTTCAGGTTGAAGGTTCCACCATAGGAAATGGTCTAAGAACAGAATAATCATAGATTTCATAAGGTTACCAATTGATTACAAGATAATTGGAAAGAAGTAAGGCTACATTTCTGGGATAGAGATATATCCTGCAGTAATAATCATCTGAGCTCATGATAATCGATAGGTATTTTTGATATATCATACTAATCATCTACGTTTGGTGAAACTCCAATTCAGCATCAGTAATATGATATGAGTATGGACTCTCTCAAATGAATGCAAATAGGAGAGATATCACATTTATATAATAAACTTAACAAACAGTAGAGATGTCAGAAACATTAGAAATGTTTCTAAGAATGAAATAGAATGGAACAGAATGAATTTCAATCACCTATAATGAGATGCCTCGGTTATAATTTATATTGATAGTCCCACCCTTAATTGATCATCTACATGATATCAGTGCGTTTGTATATTTATGCCTGGAGCAAGTGTTGATTCATCAATGATTCAGTCCTGCCAAAGTTATTTATTTTAATTTGTTGAACAATCTTGGTGCAACACAGTCGTTGATACAGTGATGCAAGTGGAAGAATTCTTCAACACAGTCTTCCTTGTATGCCTTATGTTCGTAATCTTCCTCTTCTTGTTCCTTGGTGACTCTTTCAATACACTCGTGGAAGTGATGGTTGAATGGCTTACATGCTGGAGTTTCCTTACATTCATCACGCAAGGTGTCTAATGGGTCAACCAATTCATCTTCATCTTCATCATCTTCATCTTCATCATCTTCGTCTTCTTCTTCTTCTTCAGCTTCTTCGGAGTCTTCAGTTTCTTGTTCTTCAACTTGTTCTTCCTCAGCCTAAACGTTAGTAGTTGCTCAATCGAAGTCAGTTCATTAGGTTCATTAGGTTCATTACTAATTCAAACCATAATCAATTTGACATACCTCTTCAGCGTAAGCAGCTGGTACAACGGATTCTATCAAGTCTCTGAAAAATGACATTTTGTTATTGTAATTTCCAACCAAAAGGGTGTTTCAATAAACCGATTCGAATTGATTAATGCTTCGAATGTATTTTTTTCATAAGGTGCAAAACGCACTGTACAGATTACGGTTACGGGAAAAGTGGGTACTTTCATTGGTTGAATTAATGGTGGGTTACCCGGATTATTACCGAAATTATGGTCACGTGACGTAATAAACATCAAATCTTACATAAGCAGCTCAACTAGACAGCTAGTATATGGGATATATATCAATGGTTATTATCAATAATTATTATTTGACAATAACTAAACACTGATGGTTAACCCCTAACCCCCAAAAGCAAAGGCTCAGTAAGATTTGTTTGTTGTTTTCTTTTCTACAAAGTGTCTATTGCACACATTAATTTGCTTAATATAAAACTAAACTTAGTTGATTGGAGCAACGTCCATGGCCTTGGTTCTCTTAGCCTTCTTTTCAACGGCCTTAGAACCCATGATACCACCACCCCAGTGTCTTCTAGAGTCTTCGTACTTCTCGATGAAGTTAGCGTTGATGGTAGAGATCAACTTAGCCAATTCAGCTTCATCAGCAGATTGAACTTCAGTCAAAGCAGCGACAGAAGAGGTCTTCTTGTGAACCAAAGTACCTAATCTAGCCT
>JAJMGF010000060.1:0-35203 GCA_030568495.1 Suhomyces chickasaworum
TTGACTCTTATGCAGGACATCAAAAGGTTGCGGGTTCGACCCCCGCATCGGGCTTACTTTTTGGATGGTGAAACCTTGATAATTCCGTTATCTTTTTATTGATATTAATTAGTAACAATATCGTGGACTTTTCCTACTTGTCATGGTATTTATCCATGAGGTATAAAGTTAAAATATTTCTCATAAATTAAGTCGTAATCATTATTCTATAATTTTTCTATAATACATTTTAACACCAGAATCTATAGGCTCTGACATAGAATGGGCGTTCAGCCAACTTTGCTCTTTCTTCAGCAATTTCTTGTTGTAAGAGGTCCAAATCCACATTGGCTCTTCCGGTATCCAAATCAATATTCTTTGCTCTTACAAACAAAGTCCAATCTTTCTTCCACAATTTGTAGAATAACCAAGAAGCCATCAAAACAGGAAGACCCAAATATGATAAGAAGAATGCATATGCACTTGGCTTTTCGCCAATTGGGAATAAGGCAATCCAGAATTGTGCAACCAATACCAAGAAATTCAAAACAAGTCCATAGTAAGAACCCCAAACTCCACACTGAGACGTGTATGGAAGTTCATTCAACAGTCTATTTTGAGCCTCCATAGCTCTTCTAAAACGAATGTGACTCAAATTAATTGAAATCCAAGTGAAAATGGAACTAAGACCTGATAATGCAAGTAACCAGTTGAAAACTTCTACTTGTTTGTCACTAGCAGCAATCAATGCAAAAAGACCAAAAATATCGGTGATAAGAATAGCAGCCAATGGTCTACCAAGTCTATCAACATATCCAGTCCATTTAGGTGCCATACCTTGTTCAGCCAAAGAATTCAAAGATCTAGAAGTAGCATAAACTGATGCATTACCAACAGACAATACAGCAATCAAAATAACTGCATTGATCACACTTGGTAATCCCTTAATACCTCCATTAACAACAGCAATAACAAATGGAGAGGCGGTAGCATCAACTGAAGAAGATCCCATTAATCTCTTGTCTGAGTATGGTACCAAAGTGGCAACCATACATAAGGAAACCAAGTAAAACAAACAAATTCTCCAAAACACTTGCTTAATAGCTTTTGGTAAAGTCTTTCTTGGTTCTTTAGTTTCAGCAGCAGTCAATCCGATCATTTCAGTTCCACCAAAACTGAATGCAGCTGTAACGAAAACGGAACAAACTCCTTTAAATCCATTGGCAAAAGCTCCAGGATCTCTCCAGAATCTTCCTCCGATGAAATCATGACTTGGTCCACCTCCACAGATTAAAACCACACTCAAAATGATAAACCCAATGACAGCAATGACTTTGATTAATGAAAAAATAAATTCCGATTCACCATAACCTTTAACACCTAACAATGTGATAAATGTAATAGCAAGCCAGAAAATAATAACAAAGATATCGGAATTCAAATCCAGATTCCAATATTTAATTGTGATAGCACCTGCCACAAGTTCTAATGGTAATAAAACAAAAAATTGCATAAAGTAATTCCAACCCACAGCGAAACCCACAGCAGGCTCAATGAATCTACTAGCAAAGACATTGAAACTACCAGATACAGGGAAGGTAATGGAAAGTTCACCTAAACCTTGCATAGTAGCAAAAACACCGGTTGCAGTCAAAAACCAACCAATCATGATACCTGCAGGTCCACCGGTATGTAAAGCGGAACCGGAACCAACGAATAAACCAGTTCCAATACTGGACCCAATTGAGATCATTTGCAAATGTCTAGATTTAAGCTTTCTGGAAAGATTGGAATTGGCGGCATTGAGATTAATTCTTTCCATTTCAGTTAATTCCCTTCCATCTTCCACATCTTTACTTGTTAAAGTTTCAGTTGCAATTGCCGGCTTGAATGAATCTTTGAATGAGGTCCACATATTACTACTGCCTTGTTCAACAGATTGGGTGGAGCCGCTTCTGAGTTGATCCAACTCAGACAACGATGGCTCATGCTTGCTATCTCTGGAACCCATTACGTAGTGATGAATCTTGAAATACAAAAGTTAGGAATGTGACACTACATATACTAGCACAAGTCATCACCTCACTTTTGTAGGGACAAGAAATCTCACTTTAGTATGTATGGTGACGGAAATAGTCATGAACCTTTATACAGTTCAAATGGCAAAATGAAAATCATGAGTCACATTTCCTGTTAGCGACCCGGCATTTGAGCATTTGACACTTATAACAGCAAAATTTGCAATAGTAAGAGGTAGGTAGCACCGAAATAGAAACCACTCGCTTGCAATGTCCGAGAAGGTTGGCAAATTTCTTTTTTTATGACCGTTTCGGAAGAAAAAACTTTTCTTTTTCAGCGAAAGTTAGTCCGAACTTAGACTAAGCGACAGTGACAAGTGAATTATGAAGCCATTTGTCACCTGATATGAAGCTGGCTTAAGGTAGATGGAGCTAGCTTCTGGTTCTCTTCAGCGGTGGCAGGTTGTCGCTTAAATTGACTAATCGGGAAAGATTCCTGGACATGTCTTCGATCAGTACCAAATATGGAAATAAAGGTCGGAGAATCTCTTTCATCTCCTCCATATGAACATCTAACCCCTGTTGAAGCCCCGTGAGTGGTTCCACAGGATTATCCGATGGAAGAATTGAGTTTTTAGCATTAGCATTAGCGTTTAAATTGATTGTTTCGAGATCTTTGCGAAGAATATCTACTTGTTTATTCAAAAGGGAAATTTGATCCTGGGTTTGCAGCTGTTCACGCAACACTAATTCCACGTTTTCATGAATTCTCTTTAATCGGATTAAACTTGCATGAGTATTTTGATCTTCACTCACATTCAGCTTGACGATTTTCACTCCTCCTACAGTACCTCCACCCAATTTCTTAACTGCATTATCTACTCGCTTTCCCAATTTCTCTAATGTGACTTGCAGTTCCTGGTGATTTTCCTTCACCAACCCCACCAAATCTTCTTGAATAGATTCCTGAAGCACCATGGACTCGAGCTCTAATCGAGAAGCCCAAGCGATCAACTCTTTAATAGAACACTCTTCCAACAGTTTGTCATTTGTTGGAGTTTTGGAAGAAGCATCATTTCTCGCACTATTATCCAATATGGTAGGAGGAGGAACTTCAACCTGTTGATCTCTTTGTGTGAAAAGGAAACTTTCATCTTCACTGGAGTATTCCGTATCTTGAGTAATATCTCCAACCATTCCAAAAGAAGAAGAAGAACAAAAAGAAGAAGTGGTGTAGTTTATTTAGTTTAAACTGCCTTCTCTATAAAGTGACTAAGCATTTGCAGCAGTTGCAAATCTACAATGTACCTGGTAGACACACTCTCTGGTACTCGCGCGCACGGATATAACCATCGCCAGTGTTTACCATATAGTATAATTCATTATCTATTACATTATGTCGGACCTTAAGGAGTTCTTGAATAGTAAGTGAAATAAGAGGAGATCCAGGTGACACCCTGGTGACATGCAGGTGACTTTAGGTGAAATACAGGTGTCCTTAAATGGTTGGATATGACTAACATTTAGAGAAAGTACGCATCATATCAACAGATGCTAGACTCTTTGAGGGGATACTAAATGGGTTTGATAAGTCAACGAATTTAGTTCTTAGTGAATGTATTGAGAGAATTACCTACGATGATGAGAGTGAAGAGAACCAGGAGATTCCATTGGGGTTGTATATGATGCGTGGAGGAACTGTGGTTTGTGTGGGCGAGATCGATGCTGAGATGGCCAAGGATGAAAATTGGCTTGCAGTGAATGCTTCGTTAAAGGGAACGAAGAATCCATTGTAGATAGAAAAAGAAAAGAAAGAGAAAAAGATAAAGAAAGAAAAAGATAAAGATATCACAACAAGAGAAAGATAAAACGAAATATAGTTTGGGACGCCAAAGGAGAAAAGTGAATAAAGTCTTTTTTTTTAAGTTTTTGAAGGCAATTGGGTGCCTTGATACACAGAACACTTCAAAAATCGACGTTCTTAGCAACAATCCGAAAAGAATCCGAGGCCAGAAGCCAGAAATCAGCACAATGTGATACTTGGACTCCAGGATACATTCAGATCAATAAGCTTACAACGACCAGAGATCTCTAGGTGAAAAAATTCAAGCATCGATACTTACATGACCTAGACTAAATGATTTAAAGTCAGAAGTCTTAGGTATAAGGTATAAGGCCTAAGTCAGCATTGCTGGGGTTGCCAGAACAGTTAGGAAATTGAAAGCGAATGCCACTTTAAGTCCCGTTAAACATCACTACAAGTGAAATGGAAACCAGCATAATGAGGTCATGGGACCAGAAGCATGGGACCAGAAGCTAAAAAGCTAAAAAGCTGACAGCTACAAATCATAAATTTAATTCATAATAACATCTATTCCTTGACGGTTGGAATGCCAGCCAATTTCATCTTCACTCCCAATTCCAATAAATAATCCAATGCCTCGTTATACACTTTAGCCTTCCAAATATTCTCTCCCCACACATAGATTCCATGTCTTCTTACCAACACGGCAGAGGTACCAGGATAGTCTTTGATAGCTTGTTCAAGGCTTTCCACGAGATCTTCCTCATGTGGTACATTATCAATAATCGGAATAACCAACTTTTCAAAGTTTTCCAAACTCCCCACTTTCTCCACTTTTCCAGATTGCTGATTATACTCCAACTTTGGTAATGCCTTGATTTGCTCAATATGATTGATAACAAATTCCTTCTCATTCTCAAGTAAGATTGTCATCATCACTGCATTCTGAGAATGCGTATGAATACATGCCCCTGCATCACGAAGTGTATAGCAGCTGATAAACAAGGGGGTACAAGCCGATGGTTTATACTTGTAGGATTTAGTCAATTCTTTGGGACAATCATTGGGAGTCTTGATGATGGTATTGGGCAATTTGACCACGAACATTTCCCATGGCTGGATTCTTTCCTTTTGTACTCCAGATGGAGCAATGTAAACGGTGTCAGGATGTTCATTTTCCACGTCTCTAATGGAGATTCCTCCTCCGGTTCCGGTGACCCAATTCAAGTCATAGAAAAGTCGACAAAGTTCACAGATAAGATTTGCTGGATGGTTTGGATTTTCGAATTCTTTTTGGAGATTTGGTGGAAGGATGACGGCCTGAAGACCGGAATTGGAACTAGTCATGAAATATCTGGAAATCCTCCGACAATTGGTGAAGAAGTTTGAACCCTTTCTCCCAATCAATTCATCATGTCTCCATAAAATCACATGACGCAACATCACATGTCGATGAAAACTGTGGGACCTCGTGGGCACTAAAGCCATGAATTGTCTTTATATGTGGTAACTAATGCAATAATAGAAGGCATGATGGATTGTTCGAGAGAATGGGATCATTGAGAAACAATTTTGGAGATTTTCCATTGGTTGAAATGGTATTTAGTGGAATTTAATGGTATTTTTTGATCTTAAACGGTCCTAAAATGACAGGAAATTACCCTTAAAGCGGGTTTGAACATCAATACAATCTAACAGCTTAAAAAAGGTGATTTACTTTGAAAGGTTGTGATTGTAAAAATATTAGAGCACTTCCAAGAACCGTTCTAGAATACGAGCTACAGGGGCGTTAAACGTCTGAGCTCTTTTTACGTCAGAATATTGATATGATGATCTATATCCTTTGAGCCGATCCTAATCTCCTTATATGATCAATATGTATCCAAGAATAACCACCGTTTTCAATTGGTGTTTATGATTAATTTACCTACTTATCCATATTTGTCTGCACACGACCCAGCATACTAATTGTTCAATTGAATAGGGGCGATAAGACTACAACCATGGCCGGCTTAGAACAATCATTATTTCAACTTAAATTCACTGCAAAGCAACTCAACCGGCAATCAGCCAAAGCAGCCAAAGAAGAGCTCCAAGAAAAAGCCAAAATCAAAAAAGCTTTGACTCAAGGCAACAATGACATTGCCCAATTGTATGCACAAAATGCCATAAGAAAGGCCAATGAAAGAGTGAATTTGCTCCGATTAGCTTCTAGGATTGATGCGGTGGCCTCCAGGGTGCAAACGGCGGTGACAATGAGGTCGGTAACTGGGAATATGACTCAAGTAATTAAAGGTATGGATAAGGCATTACAAACAATGAATCTAGAGAGAATATCTATGGTGATGGACAAATTCGAAAACCAATTCGAAGATATGGATGCATCAACCAATTACTACGAAACCACAACCAATAATGTCAGTGCCTTGACAACCCCACAAGAAGATGTGGATGAATTGTTAAGTCAAGTTGCTGATGAAGCAGGTATAGAAATGAAGCAAGGGTTGAACGAGACAAAGGTAGAGATTTCCGCCCCACCAGTGAGTTCCATGACTGAAGAAAAGGAAGACAAGTTAGCGGAGAGATTAAGAGCCTTAAGAAGTTAAGGAGAAGTCAAAGAGAAGAAGTTACGAGAAGAAGTTCAGCCATGAGAAGTCAAGTTTCTGAGAAGTTAAGTTTCATTTTGTTCCATTAGTTCATCACTTGATGAGATTCTTATCATATTGGAACTGCTCAACGATCAGAGTAATGTGCAAATCTACCATGTATTGATAAGTAACATAATTATGTTTAATATACAAAGTCATTAGTTGACTGTAAAATATGAATCGAATGACTGATTCATTGTGGAAGTATAGATGGGTAAATTCGGTTATTCTAATTTTTATAGCCTGAAAAATTATAACCAGTAGATTTTCTCATATTTAATGATTGTTCTTCTTGTTTGATGATGAAAGTCACAACATTAATTAAATTATTGAAACCCTTTTCATTACCCTTGACTTTAATTAAATGCAAAGAAGATGAATTAATCAAATCAATGATTTCAATTCTAAATTTCAATTTTCTACCATGGGAGAATTTTGCTGGAATAATACCAGTAATAAGACCAAATTCTTCATCAATATCGACTTCAGAGATTGATCCATCAATTAATTTCAATTCTAATTGTGTTTTAATCACTCTAATCAATTGAGTAGATGTTAACGTAGAGTCAATAATATTAATGCTCTTATTATTGGTATTGGAACCATATGAGCTTTGTAGTTGATCTAACTTTGATTTGGACTTGGTCGTAGGTGAGGATGTGATTGCATTGATAAACTTCTTAAACCAATTTTCTTTCTTTGGAATAGGATGTTCATTCATTTGTACCAGGGCTCTATTACCCATACCTGAAAAGTTTGAGAACCTCTTTGATGATGCTGGTGGAGTCTCTGAAACTTCAGGTGCTTTGGGTGCTTCTCTCTTGGGTTTTAAACTCATCTTTCTCAACAAGGATGTAGCCTTATTCTCAGTTGGTATGGTTGGCGTATTTGCAATAGGCTTTTCATTCACAGCATTATCTTCCTCTCTAGATACTTCAAAACTTGATTGTAATTCTTTTTCAACTTCGGTATTTTCTTTGTGTTGAAGCTTCGACAAAGTTCTAGAACTAAAGATTTCAGTCGAAGATGGTTTCATTTCTTGACGTTCCTCCTGAATTTCCTCTTCAACTATTGAAGATGTATCTATTATTTCAAAATTCTTCGATAAATTGTAGTCTTCTTTACTCTTTCCTTGATTACTACGCTTCAGTCCATGGGAAGATTTAACTGTCTCACGAATCGTAGCCTGTAATGGACTTTCTGGAATAACCAAGCTTTCTCTTGGAGTTCTGGTTGAATGTTGGTTACTTAAGCGACGGTAGAAACCTTGATCATGCTCGAGATTAGGCTTATTCACTTCGATCAAGTTTTTAGATTTTCTTCTCTCTCCATACAATGTCTCATAGTTGTGATGTGCCGATTTCAACGTTTCATCGTGTGACAACAAGCGTTCAGAGTTATTTTCAGATGTTGGAATTACCAAAGTTTCTTTTGACTCAACGATACTTGGTCTCATGGTATTGAATTTTCCGATATCAGCAGTTCTTGAGCTAATGAGGTCAAAGTTTGAATAATCTTCTTCAATTCCTCCATGATGTGACCTGTTGGCTCTATGTGTAATAACCGTGTCATCTAACATAGTTTCTTCTGATGCATCATCTGCAAAATTACCTGTGAAGTCTTCAGGATCAGTCTCACGAATACTAATCGCATCAACTGGCAATGTGGCAGTGAATTCATCAACAGTATCTTCCAATTCAACCGAAACAAACCTACTAGCTCTGGATTGAGATTTGAAAAGGTGAGTACTATCTTGTTTGATTCCTAGTCCCAAAATGTTGCTTGTGGAAGACTTCTTCAACATACCACCTATTTGTTTAGGTTTGTTTGTTTCGTCATATTTAGAGTTAAAGGCAGCATTTTTCTCAGCCACAACACTCTTTCTTGATTTTTTAATCACGGTGTTAGAATAATTCAACGTACTGTTCAAAATTGTAATATCTCCTGCTTCATTGGTTTGATTGTTAGAAAGAAGACCTCCAAAAGAGAACCTAGAGAATCTAGGATTTGGAATGAGTTCATTCTTTGGGATTGTTTCAAAGGTCATATTTGTCTGATCATATTCTTTTGGAGTATTTTCATTCTCATCAATGTCTAACAATAATGATCTATAAGCCATGGTAGGAGATTCAAGTTTCTTATTTGTGGTTTGAACTGAGTTATTCTCGTCTTGAGTTGGCTTCAAAACCGATCTTGAAATTTCTCTTTCTCTTCGATTGAAGGAATCCAATGTGATATCATTTTCCTTGTCTTCGTCATTGTATTCAGTCACATTCAATTCCAGATTTTCATCTTCAAGTTCACTATATTCATGAAGGCTGCTCTGTAATGTAGAATTAGCTTTCAAATAACCGGAAAGGTTTTTTGAGCTTGATGTTTTCAATTTATTATCCAACTTTCTTGGGGATTGCATTACATCGATACCCAATTTATGTAACACTTTGGATGTATTATCATTACCAAACCTTTGGTTAGCATAAGAAGAGGGTGATGCTAATGATTTTGCTCTGAGTAAAGAGTTGGCAAAACTATTCTTAGGATCTAGCGATGAATGAATAGGTTCAGTCACGTATCTTCCACCTCGAGGCTTACTTGAAACTTGGTCGGCAAAATCATTACTGCTCTGATGTTTCTTAAGCTTTTCCAAAGCTTGCTTCTGCTTCTCTTGCAAGATTATTGATTGTCGTCTGCGTTCTTCTTCTAATTCCCGTTTTTGTTTCAACTTTCGTTGCTGTTCTTGTTCTTTCTTAAGTAACTCTTGTTTACGTATTTCTTGTTCTTTGAATTTATGTTCCCTAGCTTCATTGGTGGCATGAACCTTTGCAGCCAATTCACGCTCTCTTGAAGCGAGTGTCTTCTTTGATTTAGAATCTTGGGTAGGCTTCTCCTCCTGGGGGTTTTCTTCACTGAACATTTCATCAATGATAAGTCCAAAATTGAGTAAAGATTTGTTCCCAAATGTTCCTGTCATATTCTTCTTGCGAGAGGAAGATGCATCATTACGTTGTTTGCTTTCTTCAGAGACTGGTTTTTGATCTGCTGATGATTTATCTGTTATCTTCTCTAACTCACTCAAGTCCATCAATCCTGTCAATTTTCTTGATAATTTTGGTGGATTTTGTTTGGGTGGCTTGCCATCGGGTGACGCAGAAGACTTTGAAGTTTCAATAGTATCCAAGTTTGTTCTCTTTTTCAAGTTTGTTGAAGAACTATTTCTTGACAAAGATTGTGTACTCATGATTGTTTTCTTTTTATTGAACGAAGTAGAAGCTTTGAAATTCTTGATGGAGCCATTGGGGGTAGCAGTGTTTGTGATATTTGATAAGACCTTAAAGTTGGAATTTGAAGTTGGTTTAGCATGATGTGATTTTTTCAATGATCTATTAGAAAGACTTGAAGTGGACTTAGGTACTTTCTTAATGGTAGTATACTTTTCTCCAGTCAATTGATCATATACTGTGGTCTTCACAATCGATGTAGACCTTGGAAGAGATGGTATTGAGTCATTGAAATCCTCATTGAAGTGATTCTTTTCATCTTCAAAAGATGTGCAAGATGTATGTTCATTTCTATACTTCATCAAGAGATAGTAAAACATCTTCTCGGGACACTTATTTGGAGAGATCAATTTTGCAATTATATCCTTCTCTTCACAGTTGTGAAATAAAACTGAAAGGTTTTTCAAGATTTCTTTATCAATTTTATCTTCAGAAACGATTGGTTTGATATTGAAATTAGTGAAATCCATTGCTTCAGAATTTGCAGCTGCATTATTTGGTTCTGGGTATTTTGTTAAAAGTGGATGGGTTAAAATCAAATCTATGGTTATTCTATCTTTTGGATCAACTTTTAACATCTTTGTAATTAAATCTTTTGCTTCCCAGGATAAATCTGAAGGCATAACGAATTTTCCACTTTGGACTTTTAGTAAGAGCTTTCTGATATTTTCATCATCAAATGGTAGATGTCCAGTTAACAATGCAAATAATATGATACCACAAGACCAAATATCAGATGGAGCACCGTGATAGTTTCGACCTGCCACTATTTCTGGACTTGCATAGTGAGGAGAACCACATGAAGTTTCTAAAAGTTTTTCTCGTACTTCAAGAGCAGCCATTCCGAAATCTGCAATCTTGATATTCTTATTGAAATCCAAGAGAAGGTTCTCTGGTTTCAAATCTCTATGACAAATGTTGAATTGATGAAGATAGTGGATCCCATTGATAATTTGTTTGAAATAGTTGATAGCTTCAAATTCTTGTAATCTACCGCGTTTAATCAAGTAATCGAATAATTCACCACCTTCAATGTATTCCAAAATAAGGTATAAGTCATTCTTATTCTCCCATACATCGAAAAGACCCATTATATTAGGATGGGAGATAAGTTTCATGATGATGATTTCTCTTTCAATTCCATATGGAAGTCTATCTTTGTTTGCAGCAGTAGGTGGATGTTTATATTTAGGGTTCTCCAACATCTTGAAGTTTGATTTGGGAACGATCTTAACAGCTGCTAGCTTACCAGTGACAATGTTCTTAGCTAGTCTTACTCTACCTGTCGATCCACGCCCTAAAGTCCGTCCAAGTTTCCAAGGACCTATCTTGTTCTGGGTTTTACGTTTTTTGTTTGAATTGTTGGTGTTGGTGGAGATTTGTGAAAGTCTCTTGGTAGCATTAGTGACTGACTGAACAACCTTATCTACGTTCACAGATGAGGAGTAGGAGTCTGACGGATAGTCATAGGACTGTACCGATTGCTGTTGAACGATGGTAGTCATTGGGACATAAAGAATGAATATAGTTGGTGTTCAACCGCCAAATCGGATAAATATATTTTCAACAAACCAGTGGTGCCACGGATAGGGTGAGATAGTGAAGCCTTAGGTAAAACGATAAGTGGTTGGAACTGATTAGCACGAAGCTTTGAAGTAATAAAACGTTGGAAACACACCGATTTGATCGAGATACGCCTGAAGAAGATTCACGGTTAGAATTTAATGTTAGGGAGTGGAGGCGGACGAGGATTTCGCGCAGGCGCGGTGGATCGCGGTGTGGAACCCAAACAGGTTGTTTGTTTGTTTTGATGCAGGGGAGACGCGAAAAACCTATTGAAGGAATATGGTTGGAGGAATGTGAGATGAGAAATGCAAGATGGGGACGCAGAAGTTTCATTCCAAGGTACATCATGCTGTGAAACTTTCAAAGTAAGTTTGTGAATAAATGAATTTCACCGTTCGCTTGGTTAAGAATGTTTCCTTGTAAGTCATCATATAGACATCGAATCAATGGATTTTGCAAGGAGTTTCAACTGCTATCTCTATTGGCTGAATGCAATTGTCAATTGGCAGCATAAAGCCATTCAGGAAGTAAGTATTCAGGTTAGCGAGTGCCCCTTACCGAAACTAGACACTATTAGCGCAAATCCTTGGGTTTGCTTTCAAAGTAGTCTTTCGCATACCAAAATGAGTACCACACAGCATTGTTATCACTTTATCATGCATTGATGACGCGAGTACAATAAACCCTATTCATAGTGATGCAAAAGACGGAACATTCATGCATAATACCCAGCGATCTGGTAGGGCAGTTGGCTACAGAACGGATCTGTGGCTCACCTGAAGATCTACCCCAAACCTAAATGACAATAGTATAAATTATCGCTTGAAGGTGCCATGAATCGTGAACCGTGAACCAGTCATTGATGGATGCCTTCAGAATAATGATTGATTAAGGCTAGAAACCCATACTGCTCAAGACATTGAATACCTTCATCAATGTCACTTTCCCGTATTCTTTGTAAGGTCATTTTGTAATCCTTGTCTGGTAATGAGGTCTTTGTTAGACTTCACTCTGGCTGCTCTAAACAAGAACAGATCAACAGGTCAACTTACGAGTTGCACAAACAAGTTGAGCGTACAAAAACAGACACGATTATAATACGTCTTCAATCATCTTTTTGAAAACAGGTATCGGTAATTATCCGAATCAAGTGACAAAAGTCTTTCCCACCTTATAAAGTGGACAGAGCCACTAAAGATACCCAATAAGTTGGCAATGATGGAACCGTACGACCAAATCAACCTTCAACAGATAATGATATGTTTCAAGCTGACCTTGAGTTAGATCCTGGGGTGATTTGTGGTTTAGCAAGAGTAAGAAGTAGTTGTATAATTTGGTAATTGGCTGCAAAATGAAACAGAGTATATATAAGGAGGGGATTTCCTGAAATAATTACAAAAACTCCAGCAAGGGTACCCAGAGAAATTATAACACAGAGGAAAATACGGCAAGGGAAAAGGGAAACGAAAACGGGAAAGAGATCAATCGGAGGAGATATAAACTGTTTAGTTGACTTGAATGTTTGGTAGATCAAATGTTGCTGGTCACTTCCATAAAATATGCTAAATTGTTTTACGACCAAAGGTAGTGAACAAATGTGAACAAATGTGGATAAATGTGGATAAATGTGACTGAATGTGGATTAATGTGATTGTACTCTAGGAATAGCTAGAGATTATTCAATCAATTTTGGTCTAATTAGATTGGATCCAAAGGAAGTATAGTTCTAATAATATGAATATGAGCTGAAGAAACTATATGCTAGAGTCAATTCTGGGGTTATAATGATAAGCAATAAAGATATTCTAACCAACTTGGTGCCCAAGGATAATCCCTTTGTTTAGATCGAACCCCATAGTGGATCAAAACAGATATTTAGGTCAGCTCCTCCACTCCTTGTCCTTCTGGGAAACCATCATTTGAGCTAGAATTGTGATAATTATGCAGACAGTGGAGTAGCTACAATACAAGTATGGGATTTGAAGATAGGAAATGAAATGGAATTGTTGATCTATGGAATTGTTGTATCCAGAGAAGCGACCAGGGAAGAAGGTTTAGAGATTTTTGAATTAATGGTATCCCCTAAAGGTATCAGTCTATTTACCTTACATCGAATCAGTAAAGGTTTTACCTAATTTGTGTCAGGTGTTTGGTTATCCTGTACTTTGCTTAATGGAAAGAATTAAAGGAACGTGGGATCCAACGGGAAAGGGAAAAAATTCTTCAATCCAAAAAAGATTAATACGATTTGATAAGTCAAATGATTAGACCCATTATCAATAACAAATAATCAATGATTGACCAAATGTCATCGATGTTGTCCCGAGATACTTATAAGGTTTCGAACAAAGTTCAATTGAATGTTGATGGCCCCAGACCTCGGGAGAACAAAGTCATTTCCTAATTAGGCCACGGTGACATTAACCCCAACTTCAACCCTAATTATGGCATCTCGGCATCCACGTGATTGGGAGTTTCCATATAATACCAACTCGTCGAAAAATTTTCAAAACTACAACTACTTTCCAAAATGTCTAACACTGAAAGAACTTTTATTGCTATCAAGCCAGATGGTGTCCAAAGAGGTTTAGTCGCCTCCATCTTGTCCAGATTTGAAAACAGAGGTTTCAAGTTGGTCGGTATTAAGTTGGTTAACCCAACTGAGGCTTTGTTGAGAGAACATTACGATGACTTGCAATCCAAGCCATTCTTCCCATCTTTGTTGTCTTACATGTTGTCCGGTCCAGTTTTGGCCACCGTCTGGGAAGGTAAGGATGTTGTCAAGCAAGGTAGATCTATCTTAGGTGCTACCAACCCATTGCAATCTGCTCCAGGTACCATCAGAGCTGACTTTGCCATTGACATGGGTAGAAACGTTTGTCACGGTTCCGACTCCGTTGAGTCTGCCACTAAGGAAATCGGTTTGTGGTTCAAGAAGGAAGAACTTGTTGACTACAAGCACGCTTTGCAATCTTGGATTTACGAGTAAATCTTTTGCTAAATAGTCTCTGATTAGCGAATATATATTCACTCCACCAATGTAGTCGTGGAATCCATACGATAATTGAAATTGAAACAGACTTTTGAAGGCCAATATGATTGAAGCATTAATTAAGCGAGATCTATTCAATAAAAGAATGGCCTTAAAGAATTGGGTTAATTGGGTTGATTAAATCAATTGGTTACAATTAGGATAATTCACTAATTGGAGAAGCAATAATGTGTAAAGTTGTGTAAATCAGTATCAATTTGGGTACATTTCTCCATCCATGCAGCTGCTTGTTTATCTCATTTTTATTTAATTGATGGATATAAAGTTCTATATTTATCAAATTCTGTTAATTCAATTACAAACTTTAATTCTGAATATGACAAAGTAGTAATTGACTAATTGTCTTGTTTGATCGATCAGATCCAATTTTCTCTACCAATTTTCTTTGGATAATTTGATATTGTGAACATTTCAATTGATTCATTTATATCATTTAACTTGCTGATACAAATTGAATTGATTATAGATATTTGAGTATAGAATTGTGATAAAGATGGTTGAGAATAGAATTGTGATTATAGAGGAAGTTGTGGTTACATAATTGATGATTGTATATTCGTAGGCTTAAGAATCTCAATTGACCTAAAAGAAATTGGTCTAAATCACTTTAACTAGAAACAACTCTATTAGCTTGTGGAAGTCTTTTTCATGCTTGGCCTTGGATACATTTCTCAAAGATACCACCCTTGGAATCCATTTTTCACCACCAAACTACCCGCACTAAACTAAAGGTCTCACTCTAAACTATCAACAACCAACCAACCAACCAGAAGCCTATCACTATGGCATCAATTGAACAGGATGATTTGTTCAACGTTCCGGATAACGATGAAGAAATGATCGAGGAGGAAGAGGATGAAAGAAACAGCTTCAATGTGGACGAAGATATGGGGAACGAGGAAGTTGATGAAGAAGGTGACGGCGAAGAAGAAGACGAAGGTGAAGGTGATGGTGAAGAAGAGGAGGAGGATGAAGATGGCGATGAAGAGGATGAAGATGGCGATGAAGACGGTGATGAAGAAGGTGATGAAGACGATGAAGAAGGTGAAGAAGGTGATGGTGATGGAGATGGAGATGATGGAGATGATGGAGAAGGTGATGATGGAGAAGGTGATGGTGATGATGGAGACGGTGATGAAGATGATGAGGATGAAGATGTTAAGTTCATGGATGCTCACGAAACACAACCTGGTCCAATGGACGAGGATAAGAGATCCCAAGACGTGGTAATGAGTGATGATGCGGAGGAAGATAGAGAAGATAAACGAAGAAAGCACGCTGGTGACGTTAAGGACTCCAATGGAGGTGATTCTGGTAATTCTGGTGATTCTGGTGATTCTAGTGATTCCAATGGTTCCAATGATGCTAGAAATGCTAATGGTGATGACCAACCCACCCAAGAAGATGGTCCCAAGCTTTCTTTCAGAGATCTGACCATTGCAAAGGCCAGAATCGCTACTGAATTCGATATAGTTCCTTCAGTTGCAATTCCGTACTCTTCACAATGCCATGCTCTAGCTTTCACCGATGGTCCCAGATGGATCTTGACTGGTGGAGAAGATGGATTTATTCGGAAATACGACTTCATTGCATCTATACAAGGCAAATCTCCGTTGACAATGGCTCAAAAACATAACTTGGTCGATACCGTCACCAAAGCTGGGGTGATAGTTTCATATTGGGAGAACGAACAACCACTTACAAAGAGTGAAATGATGAAACAGAACCCCAAACTTAAGCACAATGACTTTGTAAATGGATCTGCTACTTATGAACCAAAGGTCAATCCAGTTTATGCACTTGATGCTGAAAGAAATGGATACTGGTGTCTTTCGGGATTAGTTTCTGGAGGAATCTCATTATTTACCATGAGATATAACGAAGGTGGTATCCAGCATTACTTCCAACATGGATCCAAGTCAGATAATTCCAAAGGCCATAACGATACCGTATCTGTGATACGATTGAATTCAGAGCAAGATAAGTTTATCTCTGGGTCCTGGGACAAAACTATCAGACAATGGGATTTGAATACCGGGAAAATGATCAATTTATATGATCAATGTACGGGTCAAGTTTCCAATATACAATATAGACCAAAAGGATTAGCGGATTTCACTATTGATACTTCGGAAGTGGAAACTGAACCAGCTGTGGCGACAGAAACCGATACTAAAATCAAAAAATCTGGTGAAAACGATGAAGAGAGTGAAATTGATTCCTTATTTGGCGACAGTGATGAATCTGGAGATGATGGAAGAGATGGAGCTGATGGAGCAGATTCTAAACCTGCCAAGCCTTCATTTAATCAAAATAAAACCACCAAATCTTACAGTAATGAAGATATTTTCATGAGTTCAAGTATCGATGGTACAATTAATATCTGGGATATTAGAACCTCGGAACCAGTGTTAAGATTAGGAGTATCAGAAGGTATACCACCATGGTGTATGTCATCTAGTTGGTCGAATGATGGAGATTTAATTTATGCTGGAAGAAGAAATAGTACCGTGGAAGAATTTTCCATAAGAATGCCTCATAAGAGAGGAACAAATAGACATACTTTGATACCAAATGTTAAGAAACTTTTGCAATTTCCAAAGATTAGTGGACCAGTTAGTGCTGTATCAACCATGCCAAATAATGATTTCTTGTTATGTGGATCTAATGATAATATTAGGTTATATAATTTGAAATTATATGATAGTTTGGGAAGTGGATCTGGATCTGGAACGGTTTCATCTAATTCTAAGAAACCAGCTACACCATTCTTAATTATTCCTGGTCATCAAGGAGGAATTTTAAGTAATCTTCATGTTGATGAAACTGGAAGATTTATGGTTAGTGCAAGTGGTAATAGAGGTTGGGGTCATTCTACTTATACTGATGCGGTATTGTTATACGAAATTGATTTTGAAGGTTAGCATTATGTTGTTAACTAACAAAAGAGAATAACGAATTACGTAAATTACCTAATCCAATTTGCCCCACATGAATTCCAGTATTCACAGGTTCTGAAATAAATTCCTTTAGGGACAGTCCCATTTCATAAGCGATTTTCTTACCGAATCGATTGATTTCATAAGTTAAACTGGTGATCGATTTTTTGGTGATTGATTTTCTTAATGCATCCAGTGCAGAACCAAAGATTCTGCTTAATCCTTGGTTAAACCCGATATTGTTCCTGGAAAGAAAAAAATGAACTAAGAACCCCACGAATCCAACCGTGATACTAATTTGATAAAGCCTGTTAAAATAATGGATATCGGTAAAGTTCTTTTTGTTTGATATTTCTGGTACTCCCACCGATGGAGATGAAGACTTGAAGATCTTGTTGAATATTATTGATGATGTGTTGGCAATCTTTGTATTAAAAGAACTTGAAGAAGAAGAAAGACTGATGGATGAAGAATTTAACAGATCATCGAATTCTGTACTGGTGGTATGAATGGAGCTTTCTAATTCTTCTTGTTGGGCCATAATGTTGTTTTGTATTTTAATGTCATAAATGATTTGTTGAGCAATTTCTGAATCTTGGACTCTTATTAAGTTTGCTAAATTATCTACTTCATTACCATTTCCTGGTAGTTTCTTTTGGTTTGGAAAATTCAAACATGAAGTGTTGAGAATCACGGATGTTTTGTTGAAGGTATTGAACCAAATATCGTAAGTTAAAGACTTATTCTCAAGTAAATCAATGGCATATTCATTTATCAAGAGCTTTGCTTTGTTGAGGATTTTAATAAGATCTTCATCCTGGAGATTATCGAACAACTTTGCAGGAGATATCAAAGTATGAACAAGGTCACTATCGATGGAATTAAAATCAAAGTCAGGGTTATTAATATTGAAATTCAGCAAAAGATCCTGCTTAAAGTGTAAAAGGGTCGCCACATAAATGTATTCTGTGACAATAACCGAATTATAACTGAATATAAAGTCCCATATAATCAATATATGTTGAAGACTGGAAATATCATGACTGAAAAATGTCAATATAGATGATAAACCTTGGAAAAATTTGTAGTCATAGTCCAACCCACTGGACATTATGTAAGAATTACTGGAATGCTTTATTAAATTGAATAAAGGCTGGTCGATATTTTCCAAAAGCGTGGGAATTAATTTCAAATGGTTAATGGATAAGTTGATGTCAGAGATCATGAAATCACGAAGGTGAAATAAGGTCAATTTCTCCAATAATTGGAAGGCCAAAGTCTCGTTAATCTTCAACTCTGAACCTCCCAAGCCACTAGCATCCCCCGGAGTATGACATACCAAAAGAATTATGCTGGCCACATCATGATATCCTTGATAGTAATGAAGTTGGGGATATTTTCTCAATACTTTGATAATAAGATGTTGGAGCTTTTTCTTCAATTCTTCAATTTCTGACCGGGAAAATATCGTGGTAAATGAATCGGTCTGGGATTGGTTTAACGATTGGATATGGGTCAATACGGTAAATGATCTTTGTATATCGAGTTTGACTTGATCTTCATCTTTGTGAGGAGGTAAGTCAGTTGAGTTGAGGTCTTCAAGCAAAAGAGATGCTTCGGCGGTGTTTAATTTAGAAGGTTTTGAAATTGAATTGGGTGAATTGGGTGAATTGGATGAAATTGGTGAAAAGAGGTCAGGTTCTATACCCAAGAGAATTGGCCATATTTTGGCTCTAAGAACACAATTCACTAACCCATCAACTGTTCTCAGGTATTCAAAGAAAATTTGGTCATGTTTAGGATGCTCATCAGGAGATTCATAGGGAAGTTCATTAGGAGATTCATTGGAAACATCATTGGAATCTTCATTGGAATCTTCATTGGAATCTTCATTGGAATCTTCATTGGAATCTTCATTGGAATCTTCATTGGAATCTTCATTGGAATCTTCATTGGAATCTTCATTGGTAACTCCAGAGGAAAGTTCACCCAATTTGGAGTCTTCATCTGCCTCTTTAGTTTGATCTTCATTGAGGAAGGTATTGGGATCTTCTTTGGTGGTTCTTTTGATGGATCCGTTTGCGGCTTCACTTGGGGTAGAATTGATTATCAAGGCGTTATGTTGGTCAGAAACGGCCTCATGAGACATTTCTGGAAAAGAATGTCTGCATGAAGCTCTGGAACGGTGATTTGGAGTGTTTTGATCATACCGACGTTTAACGGCTTCTTCAAGTGCTTTGACCTTTAAACCACGAACTTGCTCATTGAGCGGCTGGTCACCATTGTAGAGTGATTGACCGAGCTTTTCTATGTCCATTGACACCCAATCTGGATGCCCATGGGTGTTGGGAAGACTTTCCAAAGACATACACAAAGGTTGATTGCGGTGTTTCGGTGTTTGCAGCCGTAGATTGGGATGTTGACCCTTTTTACTGATGGATGACTGCGGGTAGTGGGAGTGCGAGTTGGGAGGGAGCGAAGATAATCCTGTGATAGATAGGAAGGGCGATAAGCAAGGGAAATAGATTGGAGCCCAAACTCCTATATAATATATCTGTGAATTATTGTGTCTGCATGAATTTGACAGCTGTCTACGTCATCAAGTACAGAACCTTAGTGTCTGCATGGAGTTGTTCATGTAGCTATCGGAGTGTGAGACTTTAGTCATTCTCGCTCCGAGTGATGCGCATTTCTTGGTTGTTTTGATGAGATAATAACGTCAGTTGCTATTGTGGCGATACCTTAATTGGGATGACAACATAACCAAGAACCCATCAGCTATTAATCTATCAGCTATCAATATATCGGCTATACTCTATGAGCTAATCTCTTAGTTATCTTTTCCAACATTCAATACTATTATTGTAGGTGTCCTTAGTAATATGTATGTATGAGGTATTTTCTTCAAAATCTAATGCTTAATGTATTCTAATGCAGACAAAAAGTTTAATTCAACGATGTATTAACTTTCAGTGTCTGAAAAATTGATTTAACAGAATAGTAATTATCAATACATCCTGCGCTCTATCTTACCTTATGGAGATGTATTAGCTGTTATCGGTGTGGGATACGATTAGAGGTTTCGTGTGAACACCATATTGCGGGGATAAGGACCGTATATAACTGTGAACCTGGCCACCAGTGAACTTACTAAACATGAGTATCAAATCTGCTACTGCTAGAAATTTCGCCATCACCATCAACTGGGAAGATGGACAAGCCTCCGAATTCCACCACATTTGGCTCAGAGACTACTGTCGTTGCGATCAGTGCTATTTTTCAGCTACCAAGCAAAGATTGTTTAATCTGGCTACCATCGACCCCGCCATCAAGCCGGTGGACTTGAAGTTCAACGGTGAAGGAATTGATGTAGTATGGAGCCAGCTGAACCACCGGAGTTCTTATGATGCCCAATGGCTCTATTTACACTCATACCTGCCTGAGTTGGTGCCTGTTGAAGATAAAGTCAAGGGAGAAAAACAGCTTCTTTGCCAGGAACTTTGGCAAGTTAAGGATATCGAGAACAGAATGCCACTGGTAGATTTCAATGAGATCATCAATGCTAGTGACGATTCCGCCATTAAGGATTGGTCATTGAAGATCTGGAAACATGGGTTTTGCTTGATTGATAATGTTCCTGTTACCCCAGAAGATACGGAAAAACTCTGCGAAAAGCTCAGTTATATAAGACCCACCCATTACGGAGGGTTCTGGGATTTTACCAGTGACTTAAGTAAGGCCGACACCGCGTATACCAACGTGGACATTTCGTGCCATACCGATGGTACTTATTGGTCAGATACCCCGGGATTACAACTTTTCCACCTTTTATTCCACGATGGAACTGGAGGCACCACTTCATTAGTGGATGCATTCAAGGCCGCTTCGATCTTGAAACAACAGTACCCTGAAAGTTTCGAGCTATTGACCCGAATTCCCATTCCAGCCCATTCAGCTGGAGAAGAAAAGGTGTGCATTCAACCGGATATTCCTCAGCCAGTTTTCAAGTTGGATCACCAGGGGAACCTTATACAGGTTAGATGGAATCAGTCGGATCGATCTACGATGGACACTTGGGAAAATCCTGCTGAGATCCCCAAGTTTTACCAGGCAATTAGGCATTGGGTATCGATTATTAACCATAAGGAAAATGAATTGTTTTATCAATTGAAGCCAGGCCAATGTTTGATTTTCGACAATTGGAGATGTTTCCATTCTCGAACTGAATTCACCGGGAAAAGAAGAATGTGTGGTGCTTACATTAATCGAGACGATTTTGTATCCGGGCTTCGGTTGATGGTTTTAGGTCGTGAAAATGTTGTCAGTGCCATTTGAGCAAAGAGGGAAATAGTGAAATTGGAAAGAGGGAAGTAGGGAAATATGCTGGGGTGTAATTTCCTCTGAATTGTCGTGAATCGGCTCGGAATTTTCTAATACCATTTTACTGATAGCAATTTCTAATAAACTAAATTGAATGCATTGCATTATTGTAAGGTCAAGGTAGTAAGGCGAAAGCGAAATACACAAGAGGATTCGCGGTGCCGGGATATCTTGAGAATGCATGAAATAATATTATTAATAGTATTATCGTTGTGGGTGAAGTGCGATACATTTACATACATTTTCATACATTTACGGATAATTTTGGTATGGTATTGATATTTATTCCGAGGTCGTATTGGTAATAGCCTTAAATTTGGAGTTTTTCGTGGGGGATGATGTGGGGGAATAAAGGTGGGACCAAAGTGGGGTAGAACATAGTGAACATAGTAAAGATGGTGAAGATAGTGAAGATAGTGAATATAGTGAAGATAGTGAAGATAATTTTGTGAATCTTCGCTCAACCGTTACTGACTCGGAGTTACTCGTTTGAAGGATTACTTACTTCCAATTGCTACCCCAGTGGCTATTCAATTCTTTAAATTCATCTCTATATCTTTTCTACAATGGTAAATGTATAGCGTAAATTCTATCAAACTATCCAAGACCCTGCTTAGAAGCTGGAGCTAAAAGCTAAAAGCTGAAAAGCTTAGAAGAAAAGAGGAATCTTGGTATCTTCATCGTATGGATCGTTGAATCTCAAGTGGATATCCATCTTGGCGATTTCTTCGAGTTCTTCCTTGGTCAAATCGAAATCAAGACATTGCAAGTTGTTTTCCAATCTGTCTTGGTTTTGAGACTTTGGAATAACAGCAATTTTTCTTTGGGTGGCCCATCTCAACAAAACTTGAGAGGTGGTCTTACCGTGAGCATCAGCAATCTTCTTGATGACTTCGTTCTCGAATAATGGTGGGAAGTCCTTTGCAAGCTCGGTAAGAGTGACATAGGATTGAGCACCGAATGAAGAGTAAGCGGTGATGGCAATGTTGTTCTTTTGAACGTATTCAACCAATCTCTTTTGTTGGAGGTATGGGTGATGTTCGATTTGCAACACAGCTGGAACGATCTTGGCATATCTGAACAAGTCAAACAAGAGAACACCTGAGAAATTGGAAACACCAATAGACTTGATCTTACCGTTTTCGTAGAGCTTCTCCAATGCCTTCCAAGTCTCGTGAACTGGAACTGGGTCAAAGGCAGCTTCACCAGCCTCATGGTCAATCCAACCACCAGTGTATTTGACTTCTGGGTCCACATACTTCAAAGCAAGTGGGAAATGCATCAAGTACAAGTCAATGTAGTCACATTGCAATTCCTTCAAGGATCTGTTGAAAGCGTATTCCACTTGGTCAGCGGCGTGGAAGGTGTTCCACAACTTGGTGGTGATGAACAAATCTTCTCTCTTGACCAATCCATCCTTGATGGCACGTTGGATACCGTTACCGACCTCGATCTCGTTACCGTAAGCGGCAGCACTGTCGAACAATCTGTAACCAGTCTTGATGGCATTGTAGACCACATCGGCGGTAACATCAGGTGGAAGCTTCCACAATCCAAAGCCAACAAGGGGCATTTCGTAACCAGTGTTCAATTTCACAGACATCTTGAGTTAATGAGTGAGTAGTAAATGATAGAAGAACAATTGCCGACTCAATGGCTCCTTTTATAGTGGCAACTTGGAGGTTTTGCAATGTTAGTAATATGCGGTTGTGAGCACTGGTCACCATGGAGTGAGAGGAAGGTTAACCCCCACGGTTATTTTCGGTGTGGGGAGGGGAGGCTCGGAGACAGATAGACCACCAATGGGAATTGCCAAAATCGAAGAAGTTTCTGTGAAGATGTTTTGTATAGTGAAGTTGTTTGTATAGTGAGACTATCTTTGTATAACAGTCCCGTTGTGAGTTGAATAAAGACCCATTGGGGTGACTGGTGGATCGGTTCTATTGCCGTCCGATCTAGCGAGTGCGCTAGGGAGTGCACTAGGGAGTTTGACAGCGGAGGGGGCAAAAGCCGCAAGTAGTGCGGAGGCCAGGGGACCGCAATTCATTGGGCCGCGATGGGAACGGCGTCAAACGGTCTACCATTTGGAACACCAAAGAGGTAGAACTCAATGGAACTGAATGGAACTGAATGGAGATACACAACCGATTGGCAATTGGTCATTGGCCAATTGGCTTGGATTGTCCTGGAGCTGGGGGCTTACTCAGTATGGCTTACAGTGGGGGAGGGATGCAACGTTGCATGTGGAGGAGTAGAATAGGAACCAGACCGGGGACATGCCGGGGACAGTCCGGGGAACATGATCCAGGTTATGTAGATTTGTGGGTGTCACTCCTGTTGCCCTATCTAATCTTACAGAATTTACCCTACACCAATATGCCTCCCTGCTCCCACCAGTATGCTTCCCTGCTGCTACTAGCTCCCACTTGCTCCCCGGCCTTTACCTCTCGGACTCCAGTAAGTTATGGCAACTAAGTGGGGTTGCTGGCTTACAAATCACGATGAAAAACCAGCAACCACGGAATTATTCCAGGGTTCATATAGGGTCTACTAGGGGTTTATTGTTCACGTGGCCTCCACATGGTAAACCGTCGATCTTCTGTGATGGAGTTATTGGGAGTTTTGAAGAATGTGAAGCAACTATGGTATTGGTGGGCGCACGCCGATGGAAGGTTGTCGAAGCAATCCCCGATTGGGATACGGGATAAATGCTAAACTCATAGAGAGCACGGGTCTGTGGAAGGAACAATAGGTGGGTGGGAAGTTTTTGGTGGGAGAATTTTTGTAGTTGATTTCGTGGGGTAGGTGTATCCGGAGTTATTATAACAAAAGACCCCGGAGGTGGTATGGGTACCTAATTGGGACGCCAGAGTGGGGGACTAGGTTTAGGTAGTGGGGGAGAGAATAAAGTGATGAGGTTTAAAGGTATTCATGTTTTTCATGTCTGAGGCTTCATGTTTCTGAGGTTTGCATGTTTAGGTTTCATGTTTCGGAATTATACCTCCGATGATACCTCCGCTCATAAACATCAACTAGTGCCGGCTTGGTGGTGATGGTAAAGGTAAAGACCACGGTGAATGGGAGTGGCCGATGGAACCTGGGCCATGTTGCATCGTTTTTTCATTCCCAATCCATCATGTATGGTAAGTTCCAACCCCAACTTCATCACAAAAGGCCAAACTTACCGGGCTATTTTCCTCGGATTAACATGGCGTCACTATCTTAAGGTGCAAAATCACTACAACCTCCGTAAAGGTGACATGGAAAATTATCCGATTTATCATTAAGGTATCATGTATCATTCCCTAGAAATATTTCCTGGAATGTAATGGTAATCTTCTGGACCCCTAAACTCCACAACTTTGGGAGGGTTTCTTGTACGAAGTTGGTGGGAAGTGAATTTCTCCGTGGATGTTCCGGATCGTTCCTACTGCGTTTGTGGCAACCTGAAGTCCAATGAAATTTGCATCGGTGAAACTATCGGGGAAATTTTGCACCGGGGAAGATTGACTTAGTGGACTGAGGCCACACAAATGTAATTCCCAATTTAAGTCGGCGTTTAAGTTCACATCACCTCACTTAATCCAGAATTCTCCGCTTTACCCCTTTTCTCCTTTCCCTCTTCTTCTTTCCTTTTCTCCATCCCTTTTCGGCATTTGGTCTCTCCACGTAGCATTCATCGATTCATATGATTATTTGGGGAAAGTCTCATCAGCCTTGCCATGTCCCAACTAGGAAATGGATCCGAAAATCTGAAAAATGACAAACCGTCCGAGATCGTCCTAAATGCCCAGAATTGCCCCGACCAAGGTCTTAGGTTCTAGAAGTCTTGAAGCCTTGAAGCGTTTCAGTATCACTAACCCCACTTGCCTTAGTGACTGGTCACATTGTGTTCCCCATGAGGCAGGTTAGGTACCATGGCCACTATGGATGTTGCATGCGGGTATATTTGTGGGATCAGTGGTAACATGGGGCCCCCAACCGGCGATGACTTCACATCAGTAGTACATCGTACATCAGTCGATGCCATAGCCATTGCATAGCCAAAGCCATACCATACCATTCTACAATGAGGTGGATTTCGGTATATTCTACAATGAGGTGGATTTTGGTATATTTTACAATAAGGTGGATTTAGGTATATTCTCCTATAGTACAGTCATTATGTCATCAAGTTGGCCAAGCTCATGGAGCTCTTGCCATCAGAGGGAGGAAGCGTAGCAAGTGAAGTGAAGCTGAAAACCGATCTGATTGGCGGAAGTTGGGTTCCAGTGGTAGCAATACTGGCAGAAGTAGGAACATTAGCATTAGCATGAGATTTGTCTTCCTTTTGGTCTTTTTCCTCCTTTTCCTTTTCTTGTCTTTCTTGTTCTTCTTGAAGGTTCTTGGAAGCTTCGGTGAGTAAGTTCAACGCATTGGAACGGCCAGCAACTGCTTCTTTGGATGGCATGTTTTGAGGTTGCATGTGAGGCGACTCCGATGGAGTTTGTAAGGGGGTTTCGTTGGGGGAAATGATAAACTGTTTGTTCTTATCGTTGCTGTTGGAGGCTGACATGGCTAATTGAGCTTGTAATTGAGAAGGGGAATTGGGCCTGGATTTCTTCTGTTGATGGCCGTGGTTGAAGAATTCCAAGTTAAGTGAGGTGGAAGATGCTTGCTTAGGAAGGGAAAAGTACGCTGTAGTTGGTTGATGAGTCGATGGATGTGTAGAGTAGGTGGGGGGCTTTCCTCTAGAGCTTGAACCTGGAGAAACTGCACCAGATGCTGGCTTTAAAGGGGTCATTCTTTGAACAATGTTCATCGAAGCCAAGTTCGATCCGGAAACCGACTTGACTTTTCCACTAAGGGAAGAAAGTGAATTAGATGAAGCGTTGAACATCCGATTGTGTTGGTTGATGCTTGATGACGATGATGAAGATTGAGATAATGAAAGCTTTTGTTGATTTTGAAGAAGCAACTCGCTCAAGTTGGTTAAAGAAGGGGTTTTGGCGTGGTTTGAAGGAGGCTTCATGCTATGACCAGAGGTATCAGGAGATGTGCTAAGGGAATGGGTAGCGGAGTTGGCAGTAGATGCGGTACCGGGGTGAGAGAAAAGGTGGTTGCCTGAAGCGATGGAGGTGGTGGACACCGATTTGCTGATGTTGGGTACCTTGTAGCCATTAGGAGGTGATGTGTTGTTGATATTGTTGATATTACTGATGCTGTTGAAGTTGTTGTTGATGGTGGAAGGATGGGGGTAGTCAGAAGAGGAGGAGGTTCTTCCTAATGGTACGGGACGGGGGTATTGTTGGTTTGTAGGGGAAGATGGAAGCGAAAACAATGCAGAGCCGCCATTTTCTTGAGGTACTTGATGGCCCTGAGGTACTTGTGGAGGATATGGAGGTTGCACCATTTGAATTGGTTGTGATTGGGCGAATTGTGATTGAGCAATAAAGTACACTGGATATGACAGGTAGTAGTGGTTCCCGTTACGGTCAATAGCAACAGGAACCGATCCCGAAGCCAGTGGAACTCCCGGCACTGGTCCCATACCGGGAACATTGACGTTGACGTTGGGCACTGACATTGGAGCACCGTTCTGGTGCATTTGCATGGGGCCTCCGGGCTGCATGGAAAGAGTCGGGGTGGTCATTGGTTCCACGTCCATGAAGTCATTCTTGTTCTTCCGCTTTCTGGAAGCAGGGTTGTTGTGGATCCGCAAATGACGGGTGAGTTCGTCCGAACGAGAGAACCTCTTGTTACAGCCGGGGAATGAACATGCATGGGGCTTTTCTCCGGTGTGGGTTCTGATATGTCTGGTTTGATGTTCCAAGCGGTGGAACGCCTTTTCACAAAAGGTACATTTGTAGGGCCTATCGTCCTTGCTCCTTTTGTCTTTGGAGAGCATATTGATGTGGATGTGAAGTAGGAACGGAACGGATTAGATCGGAGTGGTTCGGTTCAGTACGGAGTCCAAGCGGGTAATTCGGTATAAAGATGAATATAAAGTTGAACTTTCACAGGGAATTTTTGTCTGTCAACTAATAACCTTCTAGAATGTACTGATAAGTTGGAGCTAGAACTTGCACGTGAACTTTTACTAGGGGAATTGCTAGAAGCTTCAGATGAGGTGATTTGGTCCAAAGATTAAGCTATGGTGTTGGAAAGGGTTGAGATTTGAAACTGAAAGATGATTAGGATTTTGTTCTGGTTCTGGTCTGGAGCTCGAAGGGTAGTTGAAAGGTCCGAAGATGGAAGATCGAGTTGGAAATGGTTAAATATCCTGATAAAGGGATACAAGTCAAAGATGATGGATGAAAATTGGGAAAAGGCTGGAATAATCCGGTCAATCGACTGGATATATAGTAAAGGAGAAGTTATCGAGGGTGTGCGGATGTATGGCCATCTATGTACAGGAGTGCAGAAATTTTTCGGGACGTTAGGACCTACGTCACATATAATTTGGGGGTAAGAGTACCGGCCAAATTAGGAATCCAGGTTATGTGGCCCCGTGTCCGCTGGGGCCTAATACATGCATAGCCCACTGCGGAGCAGATGGCTCCAGATTAAAAAATAATTACAACAAAGAGAGAATCCTGTATGCAGCTGGTCAAGGTACATAAAAAGAAACGAGGCCAGCCCAAAATTACCACATTGCAAGTTAGCCCGGGGGCGGGGCATTACTAACAGCGGGTAGTTTTTCCGGGTTTGTGGGGGCATGATTGTGGGCATGCTTCGGTTCTCCTAACTGCCTAACAGGATAATCTGCCTCATCCCAAAGAAAAAAAGTTTTTCCGGATCACTTACCCTGCACTGGCCCAGCCATTTGCTAACCATATGCATATCAATTGAAGTCAATAGGATTCCATCGGATTCCACGGATTCTTTCGCTGCTAGCTCCTCCAAGAGCTCATGGCCTGGCTGCCACCGTTGCTTTCAAACCTTCGCTCATCTCCGGCTTTGCCACCTTCCATATAACGCCATTTCAATCAATTGTTTCATATGCTCAGGCCAAGCCATCTCCTTCTTCGCCGAACCGAGGACTACAACCAACACGTGTTAACCTGCGCATGACGATGTTGCAGTGACTGGTAGCACACGACGGGATTTGGTGGATTCGGTGGATTTAAACGAAGGTACAATCAGACGATGATCGTGGGGTGCGTCACGTGTATCGTTATAGTGACTAACCCCCACTTATTGGGTACCCCCACTACTATTATTATAATTATCCGGTAGTACCGATGAAACCGGTTCGACCTGCTCCACCTGGTTAAACTCCAGGTTGATTTCCACCAAGCAACCGTCTCCAACATGACCCCATGGCACAACCCCAGGATTCCGATTCATCGATTCATCTACCCTTATACCCGGCCAGGGGGTCCGGGGTCCAGGGGCCAGTTCACATGCCAAATTAAGTAGACTTAATTGAGCCACGGTTTCGCATCAAAGGTAATGGCAAAGATTAGAGGCTAAGGCTAGATCATCGTCATGATTGGATATGGAAAGTCGAGGCAGCATGTTGCTCAGAAGTAAAATCTCATGGTTAGCCGTTCCACATGGTAAGGGTAGGCTAGGATTGCCATACGATGCAACCAGTGTCCCGCGTTTGCCCCACCTGAAACGGAGTTGCTATTCTTGCCCCATGGCCAAAGCCCAAAGCCTTCGGGCTTTGGGAAAGGAAACTAGTTTTATTTGGTGATGTTACAATTGGTTGGTGGTTAGTTGATAAATTTAGTGATGTATTTGGTGGTAATGGTGGTGGTAATGGTGGTGGTGGCTGGTTGGGGTAATATTGGTGGTGGTAGCTATTTTCCCGGATTCGCCCCCACCCCCATCGGATAAATTGATCTACTCCTATTCAATTGTGGCGCGCATGTTATCCACAACTGATAAGGCGGACTATGCATGCACCTACAAAATACCTCGCAATCTTCAGCGGAAGTTCCTCGCAATGTGTCGATCTTTGATACCACAGCACCCCGAGCTATCCACGTTCCTCAATCTATTGTGATGTGCGTTTACTCCTCATGACGTTGTGCATGGTGTGCATGGACAACATGGACAACATGGTGTGCATGGTGTTCATGATGCACTTTCCCAATCCGGTAACACTTCCTGAAATTTCATCCTCCATTGCACAATAGTCCACGCCGGGGAAACTGGGGTACGGTGGGGATAACTATATCCTTGCATCTACCAAGGTTTCTGGAACCATTTCCTACTCCACTAATGCCCCTCTCAATAGTGGGGAGGTTATGGTGTTTAACCCCATATTTTCTCTCACCTATTCTCACCTTATCACCTTTTCACCTATTCTCACCTATTTGGTCCGGGATCTCTGGATATCTGGATATCAGGGCTTATTCATCTCCACAGTATCCTTCCACTTTCCACTTACATCGGTACCACCCGGTCTTTCAGCCCTGCCTCTAACTATCAAATCTGGTGATTTGCATCACTGATTCTTCTTACCCTTTTGGGCCTGGTAAATTGACATATCGGTCAAATGTAAGTTCACCTGCTGGTTGTGGGCCTTGCCTTTGAAACAAATGCAACAACTCTCCCACCTTTGTTGAACAATTGAAATGGTATTTGGCCGATGTAACTTTGCAGGTTGCTGGAACCAAGTGAGAACTTTCTATTGTGAGGAAACTGTACCCGTAACCTTCCGGGCTATAAGCAACTTTTTAGGCAATAATTGCTGGAATCCCCAACCTCCACAAACCATTAAAGTCAATGGTTACAAACCACAGCCATTTTCATTAATTGACCTCCGACAATTTAAGCCTTACCTGCTGTTCCTTCCATCCATATGAACTGGTGATTGTGTCCCGGTTGAAGGAGTGATTGAAAGAGGAATCATTGGCTTCGGCATCCCTGGGTAGAATAGAACCATGGAGATGTTGAAGCATCTTCATCAAACATCTTCATCTTTTCCGGGCTCAGTCCCATAATTAACCTGTCAGACCATCCGGTTTATTCCGATTGTACATTGTAATCAAATCCCGGTACCTTTGAATCACCTTGGCATATTAGGCCATGTAGATTGTGGGGTACATAGAGCCTCAGACGGGGATATGTATGACGACTTGCATTCTTGTGGGGGACTTTACCTCATGTGGGGGATTCCAGCATTGTACCACTCCGGTTGTTTTGGCTTTATTGTGTTAAAAGTCAACAAGCCAAAAAACAACTTCTTCGAACTGCAATTTCTCCAACATTTCCAGTTACATTTCCTGTTCACTTCCTGTTAATTTCACCCAATTATTTTTCTTTCCATTCCATTTTCTTTTCACTTCTAAATGTTGGATTCTAGTTCGAACTCCCCCAGATCCCCCACACGGCTTCGATACAGCAAACCTTCATGCCCTGATTTGGTAACCTGTCACCCACATTGGATATCCATCTTAGAGGATTTGTAAAATTGAATTACTATTGTAGAGAATTGGAAGAATTGCATGATGCATGGAAATTGTATAGAATACCTTTGAGTGAACTGCGTAAAGGCTTGTGAAGTTTTGTGGAAATTGTAAAGCAAAATTGCACTTCAGACTTTCCTTTCGAAGCATTGAGGCTCCGTTGAAACTGAATCGGAGAAAGAAACTGTTCAGAATCACAATGTTTCATCAGTAAGGTTCTTAAATTTTGGCTTTCTTGGGTTTGTTACTGAATAGTTTAATACTGTCAATTTGAGTATATTCATGGTTCATATATGCTTACTATTATTATACTCTTTTTATCTTTTTATCTTTTATCTTTTTATCCTTTTTCGGTTTTCCTTTCTCCTTTCTCCTTTCTCCTTTCTCCTTTCTCCTTTCTCCTTTCTCCTTTCTCCTTTCTCCTTTCTCCTTTCTCCTTTCTCCTTTTCTACTTGTTGAATCCTTCCCCAATATATTCCTTTTCGGCACCTTCAAAATCATAATTAAAATCCATCCATTTGTCGAACCATTGCAAATTTCCCAACATATAAGATACGTCAGTGATTCCATTTCCATCTTCATACATCACTTCGGATGTAGGTTCGACAGAAATTGAAGACCCTGGAGTTTCGTTCTCTGTAGCTTGTGGATCCTTTTGATCGGCAATCACTGGATCCTTTTCGTAAGTGACATTGTTATTATTTTCATTACTTTCGGTAGGTTCAAGTTCGGTCCGGTGTAATTGTTTTTGTAATAATGCATTGAATTCATCTTCTTGACCTTGTTTCTTCTTGACTCTTGCTCTATTGACTCCTAATTGCGAAAACATTTGGATATTCACGTCTGATGATCCATGATCAATCCCAATATTACTAAGGGACTTCATATCTTCTTGAAATCTCAATGTCAACATTCTATTAGCCATCTTCAATGCCCATAAACATTCCTTGGCCATTTTGAACCTCTCTTTTATCAAAATTTTCCTAGATGATTCATCTCGTACGGTGGCTTTCTTTAATATTGAACATAATTGTATACATCCTTTAAGTACTGTTCGAGCTGGTAAAACATACATACCACAACTGATGAATGTTATTGCATAAATCCCCGCATTGAATAGTAGCAAAAGCAGTTGATACCATGGAATAAACAATTTTCCTGCTTTATGACATTTGGTTAACAACTTCACTATTCCCTCACATGCATGAATAACCTTTTCCATCAGTAATCCTTCGCAGTCTAGTTTCCTACCCAAATACTGGAACACAGCTTTTCCATGGACAGTTAAAATAATATCATAATAATGTAATTTGACTTGGGCCTTTACTAATGAGCTGATTCGTTTATTACGAACCGATTTGGGCTGTTTATGTTCCTCCCCCAGTTCGGTGGAGTACTCTTCATTTTCTGTGTCATTCTCATTGAAAAGGTCTTCGATATTATAGCCATTTTCATTAAACCATTGCTCCATAACTGCCAATTCTTTATTGATTTGTAGATTTTTCACTGGGCCAGGCTCATCGTCGGCACTGGTGTGAATATAATTAGCAATGGTAGCAAGTTTAACCGTAGCAAATGCTGATGAACTTAACCAGTCATCACCGGTTGATTCTTCGGCATAATTCCACGTGGTACATGAACGAGTTATACTCTCTTGGTTATACCCTTGATAACGACCAGATTGAACCCCAAATAATCTATCCATCGAATACACTGCCCAAAATATCCGTTTGGCCTTTAATTTTTCATATGGTGTAGCTTCCATATGTTTGGTAACATCCTGACCTATCCCCATAGAATGAGAAATCATAATGGCATGATTGAGTGAATGATAACATGAGGTTTGTCGATGAGAAATCCGAAGATATAACGATATCAATAACCAACTTTGGATCAATTCAAATGATTCCCATTCAAAACTCAAAATTGATATAACACGATAACTATACCTGAAAAATTTCTCTTCAAGTTGTAACATTTCAGGAGATGGACCCTTTGCTTTTCCCATTTCAATGAATCTAATAGAAATAGAATAAACAAGAAACAATATAGCACTGAATAATCTAGTTTGATGAGTTTTGGAATCACGATCATTAATACTTTTATTCATATCCATTTGTTCTTTTATAAGAATGTTATATGCTTCCACTTGTTCACAAAACACCGTTTCATGAAGAATGGAGAATAATGGATTCACTTCATCAAGGAAATAATCTATCAATTGTTGAGTATCAACCGTATCATCATATTCTGGAACATTAGGAAGCTCTTCAGGGTTGAGATATTTGCACCCACTCATATTCCATCCAAAATATTGCATTCTAGGCATAGTGACCAACTTTTGGGATTCTTCAGATAAATTAGAGTACATTTGTTCACAAAGATCTCTAGTAAGCATATTTTGATGTCTCCTAGAGAACCTCCATTTACTACTAGGACCAAGTATCATCTCGTGTTTTTCCTTATTCTCATCAACATGCTTAAAAGTATGAGATGAATTATTAGCCAATAAATGCTCCAAATATTGTACTCGATTCTCCAAATGATCAATGTATTGTTTATCGGTTCCTTTATGAACTAAAGGAAATGCAAAGATTGGTTCTTCCTTGACTTTTTGACGTTTATATGTCTGAATATAATCCATTTCACTTTCTGGTGATCTTGCCTTCTCAAACGCATAATTGGATGAATAAGTACAGTCCTTCTTATGCTTGACACAGGTAGCACAGGGATTGGTACCGGAACACTTGATCTTTTGAGTCCGACATCGATCACACGCCTTAGAAACTCTCATACGAGCCTTTCCCAGGGCTGTTTGAGTCAAATTGGTCCCCAGACTTTGCCCCTGGTTTTTCCCCTGGTTCGTTTGGTTCGTTTGGTTCATTTGCAGCGATTTTAGTTGAGGCAGATTAGAGTTGTCTTTCGATGTTTCTAAACTGCTTCTCCTGTGAGAACCACCTTGGCCAATGGTCCCACCAACTTCTCCGCCACCATACGGCAATGAATGGCTTGTGTTCATGGGCACAGGTATGTTCATGTTCATTGACGGTAAAACCAGTGCACTCTCGGGTAAATAGCTAGCCAGAGCCCGAGATGTCATGGCATGCGATTCCATCAGGCCAAATGGCTCGGTGGTTTGACCGTTACCATGGCCGTGGCCTCCTAAAGATGGCGGGATCATGATTCCTGCTCCCCGAAGGTTCAGTTCGTTGTTACTGATGAATCCAAGAGGTATTCCTGATGACACCCCAACAGAATCATTGGCTACGC
Source organism: Suhomyces chickasaworum (assembly GCA_030568495.1). NCBI lineage: Eukaryota > Fungi > Ascomycota > Pichiomycetes > Serinales > Debaryomycetaceae > Suhomyces > Suhomyces chickasaworum. The sequence continues at coordinate 34,336 of JAJMGF010000060.1, forward strand.
GAACCGGATCGGGATTGTTGGAGAACAGCCCATAGCGACTATTGGCTCCATGGTCTGAACTGCTATCAGGACCCTTGGGATTCTGGTAGGTATTCCTCTTGTTCTTGGGCATGGTAGTGAGTAAGTGATCCGATTGCGGACCGATAGCAAATGTCGCACCGACATAAAGATACCATGTCACACAAGCCACCAAAGATGAAACGGACTGTATTGAGAGCATCTTCACCAACAGAGAAGGTTTCGGCGGCCAATGTTACTTCTAAGAAACACCTAAACACCTCTACTATCAAGAGAGATGTTTCGAGGTTTCAAAGGGGGGTTTCTGGAATATTGGTGATATTTCGACTTTTTCGGTAGAAACACGCCTGATTGCATAGATATCTTCTACGAAGTATAATCATTTGGCACCCTTGGGGATCTACTACGGGTTCTTGGATTACATCAATTGATGCTGACATTTCGAACTACGGGTCCATTCCTTTTAAAAAGTTCAAATCGATTGTTAGCCATGTGAAGGAATTATTGGTAGCATTTTATGAGATATTAATTTTAAACAACCGTGACATTGACGTAAATGAAGCTCTCCAAGAAATGAAGAACTCCTCCATTACTTGAGTTTACAATCTTGGCCATGAAAGTTTTCATTTCTAACATTGATCAACTATTGATTTTTCATAATTATAGGAACTTGAAACATTTCTGAAACAATTTGAAACATTTCTAAAACCTTTGGCCATATGAAATGAATTCTACTTGATGTTAAATCCACTTCATTTTATTTCCAATAAAAAAATGATGCCTTCAGCCAGATTTGAACTGACGATCTCCTCATTACTAGTGAGGTGCCTTACCAACTTGGCCATGAAGG